>JAXCLQ010003119.1:0-54025 GCA_035584115.1 Cedrela odorata
CTCTCTCTCTCTCTCTCTCTCTCTCCCTCTCTCTCTCTCTCTCTCTCTCTCTCTCTCTCTCTCTCTCTCTCTCTCTCCCTCTCTCTCTCTCTCTCTCTCGGATACTTTTGTGTCTGTATGTCTATGAATCAACGATCTAATAAGAAAGAATATCGGCATCGTACTTGCAGCAAATATAAGGCCTAAAAGAAAGACATTCCCACCAGCCAACTGGGATTCTACTTTCCCTATCCACGGGCACACTCATCAGCACTGAAAAGTAACCGGCTTCACTGACGAAGAAGAAGAAGAAGAGAAAGTTTAGGCGGCTCATCATTCTCAAGAATCCTCTAATTTCCAGGGCTACTGGAATGACAAGTGTAAAAGTTCGCTCTTAAATTAGGATAATACCCCCTCTCCAGCCAGCAAGACAAGAGGAGAAGTTGACATAATATATAAAATTAGAATGGTGTATGATCCCTCTTGATGGCAAAATCAACTAGTTGCCTCCCACATAAGTTTTCTTTTGTTCACATAAGTATGTACTCGTGGACATCATGCAACTGCAAACAAATACTAACAAATCTACAAGCACAGATGCCAGAGACATCAAATATTTCCATAAGAGATCCAATTTCTTTTACAGAGAAATTCAAAAAAGAAAAGGAAACAAAAAAAATACCTTTTTTAATATAACCATTTTTGCCATTAGCATGAAAAATAACACTGCCTTCCTAAAATGAGTTAGATCGAGCCCAAAATGATAAGAAATTTGCAAATTGGGTCATCTATAGAAGCTTGAAAAAAAGAAGAACAAATAACCAGAAATGCAAGGCAGAGAAACTGCAGCATTTACGATAAAAAGTATAAGAAGATAAGCAAAAATTTGTGTCCACAAGTAATAATGTTGAAACCAACATCAAATAATAGAAAACTAATGAAAATTATCTTTTGATGGATAAGGACTAATATAAAAAATATAATGAATGGTATTTCCATAAAAACCAAGTTAACTGAAGCCAAGAGTATAACAAAGTCGAGGAATGCTGACAGTGAATGACTGGACCACTCGGATGATACTACACAAACTAAATAAAGATAGCAACTCTTATAGAGAAATATATGACAACATATATGCCGAATGAAAATCGACAGATATACTAGTTATCTTATTTATTACTTTTGAAAATTTAAGAAATAAGCAACTTCTATACTTGTTCGAATCTAACCCTAGTACACATCTGTTAGAAATATTTTACCTGCGATTATTTTTGAATTTTATACCTCTTTGGTATTGCAGCACATCTTCATTAAGATAAAATGAGTTTAATCAATGAGTTCCCTAAACACCTAGAAAATAATGCAAACATCACCAGATGGAGCTGTACCTGCTCCTCTTCCTTTGCCATGTGCTGGTTGATTGATGTCTGAAGGGCTCTTGAACAAGATGCTAATTCCTTTGCGAAATTTTCATCATTCTGCATATAAGAATTTAGCAGCTGAAAAAGTTGATCAAAAAGATTGCTTTCACTCTCATGTTCACGGGAGTATGTTCTTGCTACATTCTTTACACGTATATCAAGAGCTGGAAAGATAACCTGCATTTTTCAGAAGAAAAAAAATCATTCTGTAATAAAATATGGATATAGCAGATCAGAAAATGGAATTTAAGTGTGTCATTAAAAGATTCTTTATAGAGAACAGGGTAAAAGTGATAGAAATACAGCACATGCTTCATGTTGTTACCATTACCAAGAGGCTCAAGAGATCTTTTCTAAATTTACTCCTACAAAAGCACCAGAAGCAGCAGTTACTGAAAAACTTTGATTTTATAGACAAGGTTTCAACTGACAAAATAATAAACACCACACATTTATACATCAACAGCAATTTGCAAGCATTGTTTTATGTATATAAAACCACTGTCAATTGTCTACTGATGTTTATGATAGTTATTAACTTGCAAAAGTAGAAAATAGAAAGTACCTAGTGAAGAAAGGTGGCACATATAACACTAGGAGTATGCTACCTAACAGCGCATACATGTACGTTCACTTGAACGTAAAACATCATGCAGAAACCAAAAGTTTGTACCACTAAATTCCAAAAGTGAACATATTATAGGAAAAGGAATAGCAAGAGGAAACTTGCCCTGGGTATGACAAAAAACAACAAGCATGCCACTCCCCGCCCCTGACCCCCACCTCCCCTTCCCGCGTAGTTTGAACCATCGTAAATCGAACAGTTTGAAGTGCTCCTCATGACAAATCACTACTGTTTCAAGAAAACTACGCTGGCAAATTTTCAAATAAAATAATTATGCTGACATACTTCATCCTGAAACATAGCATTATTGAATAGTCACTTCAATTCAATAAAAACATTACTTGTCTTTCGTATTCTTCAACTCCTCTTTCGGCTGGGAAGGGTAAATTACATATGAATTTTAGAAACCAAAGACTTACCAAGGAAGAAAACAAAATTGCAACGTAAGAAGAAATTACAATTAAGAAATGACAACAAGAATACGCCGATAAAAAGTAAATTAATAAACAAAAATAGAATATTCGTAAAGAAACTAACGCAGACGAACTGGAATTGTACTTGCTCCACTTTCATTTTCGTTTCAAATTTTCCTGTTTTTTTTTCCAAAATAAAAGTTGCAATTTGTTCTATCCTCCAATTTAATAAGCTCAGAATTTGAAAAACCTTGAATCAACACAAAACGAATACCTTAAACTATCAGCTTCCAAAGTAGAAACTTCTGCATCATATTTCAACATGAATGTATAATAACACTGCTAAAAATTTGAAAATTCCGCAATATGATACACATGATCAAATTACAAGTAACACAAACAACGAGAACCCACACAACAGGAAAATTTATAAACCAAAAAAAGACAGCAAACAAAATAGAATTGTATACTTCGTTATTCGTAATGATTTAAATTGTAATTCAAATTGTACCTCATCTTCAGCATTGGAGTGGTGCTTGTAAACCGAGCGCAAGAAACGGTACCGTTCAAACAAAGGGCAAATGTCGACGCTGTGACCAGTAGCGAACTTCATGGCCAATCGGTGAAGCGCGTCGAGCTCATTGCGCACCGCTTTGTGGAAGAAGCAAAAGATCAAAATCGGCGAGTCTTGCTCTGAGCTCTTCAAGCAACATCTCGACGAGGTGGTTGCATCCACAGATTCCGTTATGACGTCGTCTCTACTCTGGAGTTCCGGCAACAACATCGTCATTTCTTTTGTCTTTATATCTCTCTCTACTCTGTGTAAAGTTTTCGTTTTTGTTCTGTTCAACGTTTCGACGGAGTAAGGGAAGAAGCTAAGAGGCGTTTGTTTGGTTTAGTTATGCAATTTATTTATTCTTGTGTTGGTTTGGTTGCATAATGGATGACAATATGCCCGTTTATGTAGTTGACTCGGTGCCACGTGGAATGGATTGGCCACGGCGGATGATGATGTAAGCAAAAGCGGTCACGCGATTCTCACGTGAGGAGAAACAGTAGTATAATTCGTCCTGCTCGTGTGAGAGTGAGTACCACTTTGAGGACTTTCGGATTATTTATTCTTATGTCGTTTTATGTACGTAGTGGGCGTGTTTGGAATTGGGAGTATGGATTGCACTTGATACAATGGTTATTTTAGATACCTTGATCGATGTGGTGATAATTTTTATGAAAATGTATATTTATTATATTTTAATTAATTTATTTTTTATGAGTAAAATTATAATTTATTTATTTTTTAATTTATTTATATTATATATTAATTTATATTCTAAATTTTTTAATAATATACAATTTTAATTAACTTAAAATAAGTATTATTAATATATTATCATATTATTTAAAAATAATAATTTATATTAAATTTTTGAAAATTTTAATATAATTATTGTGGTATAAAAATACTTTAAATAATAAAAATTAAAATATTTTAATAATATAATTTAAATATTTATATAATAAATTTATTTTTTAAAATATAAATTATAAATTTTATAGAGTAATAAGTAATTCTAAATTAATTTGTTAGAAAATTAATATATATACATAAAATTAATAAAATATTATTTTATTTGTTTTAGAAAGTACAAGTTTTAAAAAAAAAGAACGAGTAAATTAGGATTTTATTTAAAAAGAATAAATAAATCAAAAATATATTTCTTAGTAATTTATGATCAAAGGAAAAATAATTGTATGAAATTACCACAAATTGATATATCAAATAAAATCCTTTGATATTATTTACATAAAATTTATTTTAGCTCATGTTTAATCATACATAATGGGTGGATTGGTCTGCATTATTTATTCAAAATAATACAGACTAGTTGGGCAGAGCTGACCGGGTGGGCTGGTATGTTTTTTGTTTTTTTGAATTTAAAATATAATAATAATATAATATAATATAATATAATAAGATAAGATAATAAATTAAAATATTATAATATAATATAATAAAGTAATAAATTAAAATATAATATAACAATATAATATAATAAAGCAAAATATTATATTATATTATATTATATAAAATTTAATATATGTTTGAATAAAATTAAAAAAACAAATATTATATTGTCAAATTTTCTATAATTTAAAGTTTAAATAGATTAAATTATTATATTCATAACAATTAATTATAATTAAGATAATTTAAAATTTTTATAAATTAATAATTAGATTCGTATCACCTTAATTATTATTTATAAATACTAATATAATATTATGAATATTAACCATTCATTTGATTATTAAGTAAAAGTAAATTTCATATCCATAAAAAAAATTTGGCTCAATAATTTAATTTGTAAATAGTACATATATACTCTTTATTTATTTATTATATATTAAGTATTAATATAATTTTAAAAATTTAAATATTAATACAATTTAATACATCACGCCACTAAATACGTGTTAATTTATAATAAAATAT
Organism: Cedrela odorata; assembly: GCA_035584115.1. NCBI lineage: Eukaryota > Viridiplantae > Streptophyta > Magnoliopsida > Sapindales > Meliaceae > Cedrela > Cedrela odorata. The sequence goes on from JAXCLQ010003119.1 coordinate 4,933, forward strand.
AGTACGTGTTATGTCAAATATAATACATATTTTTATTTAATTTATTGTAGTACAATTCCGTCAATTTGAAATAATATAATTCATAATATTGTGCATTTGTGTCCCAAAGAAATGGAAAAGTGTTGCCAAAAATTAAAACGTTGGAAAAGAGAGAAGAATGAATTCAATAGAATTTGGTAAATGGTAAAACATTATGAATTTACCGAACGAAAATAGAATAAAATTAATGTAATATTGAGGTCATTAGTATAAGAATTGGGTTAGGAAAAGGAAAAATTGGTGCCATGTAAGAGCGTGCAGTGTACTAGTCAGCACTTGATTATCTCATGCCTTCTCACGTCGTCGTTTAGATGTCACATTTTACTTTCAAAGTCAACCATTTCATCCTTTTTTTTTTTTTTTTAAATAAGCAAAGACTTTTACTAAATTACCCTTTTAAAAGCTCACGTCTTCTACTTGAAAGGCAATATTAGCAATATTCATCTTTTTATTGAATTAGGGTTTTTATAAGGTACTAAATAAAATATCAATACTAAATGTAATAAATAATTATCAATTTAAAGTTTAATATTACCAATATTACATTATTATTCAAGGGAAATATTAGATAATTCGAATCTATTGAGAAAGGGTATGGGCTATCTTGAAAAATATAATCACTAATTAATTAAAATTAAAAAATAATTATATGAGACTTTATGTTTTAAAATTTTAAAACCTGAAATTTCCATTAAAATATTAAACAAGAATTCCTTAAGCTAAGTTCTTTGGGTGCTTGTGTTAGAGATTATGTTATGTCATACATTTTCCATTAAAGTAATCACTAATCTTTGTATTATATTGATCCATTATTGAGATTGAATTACAAACTTTTTCCAAACAAGATCTTCACTTCTGCTGGAGATTCTGTGTACAAACTTTATGTTGTGGTCACCTTTTAAAAAAAAAATATTATCTTAATCATGTCATATTATTTTCCTCCATCACCTTTTGCCACTATCTTAATTCTATTGTTCAGAAAGATACTTTAGAACTATTAATTAACCATTTTAACATGATAATTGCATACTCACTTTTTTTTTTCTTTCTCTATAATTGAGTTTGGGAAATAGCACATGATACAAATAAAGTTCAATAAGCTACGAGCCTTCAAGTAAATGATACAAAACTCAAGTTCAATTTAAACTTGAGGATCCTAACAATAGAGTGACAAATACTTCGAGTATAATAAGGATAGAGAGCTCGCATGCTTAAATAAAAAGCACTGGGTCTGTATATCTATTTCGAAACTTTCTTATTTATGAAAGTCTCGAGTGCAGCATAGTATAAGTTTCATATATAAAATATAGTTTGAATTTATCTTAGATAAATAAAGAGGTCAAAAGTAAAAACTTTCGAAATTTCTTAATAATTACGTGTTAATGAATGATTTATTTTATTTTAAATTTATTTTCAGATCATTTCATAATAAGGATTCCTAACTTAGTATAAATATTCTATAAAATGGATTAATATCCTGTAATTTTCAAAAGACTGATACTTATAAAGTTGAATTTTCGTAATCCTCGGAATCATAATATGATTGGAATTATTATTTTTAAAATTTGTAAAATTTTACTTAGTTTGAGAGATTTAACAAAAAATAATATATAAAAAATAGCCTAAGGACAACCAGATACGCATGAAAATAATAACATATTTTAGACTTGACGTATTAATTTAGCTGTATTTAATATTACTCTTGTTTTATTATTTCTCTCAAATATAAAATAAGTAAAATTCAGACTTAAGTATCGGAGAATTTTCATCGGATTACCGACTTTTATCCATTTAAATTTTATTATAATTTTACGACAAGTAACGTTGAAGTAAAAAAAGAAACGGTTAAGTTTTATTATGATTTTAAGTTTGATTGACGATGATCGGCTAATGCACAAAGACCTTGAAATTTTATTTTGCTCCGTCCACTAATTGTATGTCCGTCAACTAATTGTATGTTTAATTATATTATTTCTGGTTAGCCTTTATAATAATATCATAATTAGATTATATTATTAATTGATTATGACAACATGCTACCGTGTTGAAATGTCAACAAGAAAGGACCATGCATTAATTGCTACCTACCGAAATTTTAGTTAACCCAATTGTGGAACCAACTCATCGTATCTTATATCTATTTTTTTTTTTTGTTATTTAAAATTTAAAATATATTATATAAAAATTTAAAATAAAAAATAAAAAGTTGAAACAGAATAAAAATTTAATGTGTCAAATTTTTATATAAAATATTTTAAAATTTAAATAATAATAAAAATTTAAATATAAAATACATTTAATATACGAAACTAAATTAACTAACTTTTCATTTTTATAAAAATGATGTTTGTGGATTGACATCAAAGTTTTAGATTATTCCACTCATGTTATTATCATTGATAATATTAATGGGGCCTTGGTGCATTATTATTTTCTTCAAATGCTATCATATATTAATATAATAATTGCTATTGTAATGTTTTCTTCTAATACCATTATATAAATTTTTATAAAAATTAAGGTGTCGGTGTTATATTATTGACACATATTATATATTTTTATAAAAATAAATAAAAATTTATAAGAATAAAAAAATACACATATACATAATAAAAATACAATTTCATCACATCAATTAACATTATTAATATTTCTAATACATCTTAATCACATAATTGGTTTTAGCTAAGCACTTTGTATTAGGGTAAGTGACAAAAAAGAAATTAAAATTGAGCAGAAATAATGAAGGGATAAGTCAAGTGGCTGTTCATTTGTCCGGGGCGCATGAAGGAATAAGTGCTTTTGAAGAGAAGAATCCATTTAAAAATTACAATCATACGTGCATGTCACTAAAAGCAATTTGCAATTGCATGTCAATCCAAATTGGCATATGAAACATATCTTTAGTGAAAAGTGCTTTCGAGGAAATGGACAATGCGTAGCTACTCAGCCTCAAGTTACTGCAATTTTGTTATGGGATTATGCTTTTTGGTTTAGTATATGGGGGTATGTGGCAATGTCAATGTGATGAATATAGCAGCACTTGGGTTACCCAAACTTAGGCTATTTCAACTATTTGTTTTTATGGGGTTCACCAATAAACTTGGGTTTTTCGAAATGGGGTTGGTACATGTTTGTGCCTAAAGTGCTTTATTGCGGATAGAAAGGATCATTTTGATATTGATACACCATCAATTATGACATAGTAAGATATCAACCGCATAACTTTACAATTATTGTTACAATTTCAATACTTGGATTGTAATTTTTAAATTTTTTGTTAATATTTTTTTTAAAAAATTTTCAAATGGAACTTGTAAGTAAGATAGTCACTTCTCTTGAGGAATTAATTGGATTCCAGTATTACTGGTTTGGTATTCGTGGGTACTAAGAACACCACTTATTTTGGTCTTCTAATGCTCAAAGTGGATAAAACAATAGCTTATTCAGCATTCAATTAGTAATTCTAATTTGATAATGATGTTGCATATACGTATGTGTTTCTTCAAACCCTAGAAAAGAATGTAGCAGCTTCTGTTTCTCTACAATTATACCATACAACACTTCCTGGCTGGCTCGCTTGCAGCATCAGACTCTCACAGAAAGCCCAAACGATAAATCAAAAACCCAAAAAGGAAGGGCTCCAGTTGGCCCAAGCTATCTATTCAATTATGATCAAAGAAGACCGCACCGAATAACTCACAATAACAAATAAATATGATGGGAGGAAATAATAATAATAATAGTAAAAAAAATAAATTTATAGAGAGTGAATAATAGGGTAGTGGGAATAACGTGAATTTTAAATAAATAAAGTTGAGTTTTAAAATATATATTTTATAACCAATAACTTGTAATTGGTTGTAAATTATATGAGCGGAGTTCAATTATATTTGGTTAAAAATATTAATTTTTCATTTGAAGATTTGAAGTTAAGTAAACATGGAAAGTGTCAGACTTAATTCATTATATTCTAATTTTTGCTCACGATGAAGTGAAATTATATATATATATATATATATATATATATAGTTTGAAAAATTAGGTAGAGATTTTATTTAAAATTGTTGGGTTTTTATTTAAAATTTAAATTATAAAAATTTATTTAATAAATATATTATTTTATTAAAAAAAATTATATATTTTTTACTCGTATTTAAAATTAATACGCTTAACTATTTAATAATTATATCATATTAAAATTTTTAATTTTTAACAAAATTATTAAATTAATTAAATTTATTTAATTTTTATTTAATATTATATAAATACAAGATAATAATTTAAATTATTATCACAATAATATAATATTTAATATTTTTATATAACAATAATTATATATTAAAAATTATAGTACTTTTATTAATATATATATATTAAACATAAATTAAACATCATTTATCACTATTGAAATTGAGCTAATTATATGACAAAGTTTATTTATTTTTATTTATTTGTTTACGTTTCATCATCTTCTTTGTATTTTTATTCTTAAAAAAATAATAATAATTTGCTTCTTCTTTCTTGTAGAGACCGGCTACACACACACACGCCAATCTCCTCAAACCGGAAACTCTTACTACAGAATCAAGTTTCCTCACAGCTATGCCTCCTTTCAATAGATAGCAAAATCAACTCTTGCTTGTTTGCTTTATTCCTTCGTGTTATTCTATAATGGCCGGTGCTTCAATCATGGAAACCCTCTTCCAACGCAATCTTGAAGACCTAATCAAAGGTTTTCGCCAGCAACAAGTTAAAGAATCCCTCTTCATCTCTAAAGCTATGGAAGAGATTCGTCGTGAGATCAAATCCACTGACCTTCACACCAAATCCACAGCTCTTCACAAACTCTCTTACCTCAGTTCTTTACACGGCATCGACATGTCCTTCGCTTCATTTCACGCAATTGAAGTCATGTCGTCGCCCCAATTCCTGCATAAGAAAATTGGGTATCACGCGATCACTCATTCTTTCAACGATCACACGCCGGTAATGCTTTTGATTACGAATCAATTGAGGAAAGATCTGAATAGTGGTAATCAGTTTGAGGTGAGTTTAGCTCTTGAATGTTTGTCGAGAATTGGAAATATCGATCTTGCTAGAGATTTAACACCTGAAGTTTTTACTTTGTTGTCTAGTAGTAAGATTTTTATTAGAAAGAAAGCTATTGCTGTTGTTTTAAGGGTTTTTGAGAAATACCCAGATGCTGTTAGGATTTGTTTTAAACGTTTAGTTGAGAATTTAGATAGTTCTGATCCACTGATTGTGTCTGCAGTTGTTGGAGTGTTTTGTGAGCTTAGTTTCAAAGACCCCGGATCATATCTACCATTAGCGCCTGAGTTTTATAGGATTTTGGTTGATTCTAAGAATAATTGGTTGTTAATTAAGGTGTTGAAGATATTTGCTCAGTTGGCTCCATTGGAGCCTAGGTTGGCTAAGAGGGTTGTTGAGCCGATATGTGATCATATGAGGAGGACTGGTGCAAAGTCGTTGATGTTTGAGTGCATTAGGACTGTGGTGAGTAGCTTGAGTGAGTATGAATCTGCAGTGAAGCTTGCGGTTTTTAAGATTCGGGAGTTTCTGGTTGATGACGATCCGAACTTGAAGTATCTTGGATTGCAAGCACTTTCCATTATTGCACCGAAACACTTATGGGCGGTGCTGGAGAATAAGGATTTGGTGATCAAGTCTTTAAGTGATAAAGATTTTAATATTAAGCTTGAGTCTCTGCATCTTCTTATGGCAATGGTGTCTGAGGATAATCTGGCTGAAATAACCAGGGTTTTAGTTAATTATGCACTTAAATCAGACCCTGAGTTTTGCAATGAAATTCTTGGTTCAGTTTTATCTACTTCTTGTAGAAACCTGTATGAGGTTATTGTTGACTTTGATTGGTATGCATCACTTCTCGGGGAAATGACAAGGATTCCACATTGCCAAAAGGGGGAAGAAATTGAGAATCAGCTAATTGATATTGGTATGAGGGTCAAGGATGTTAGACCAAAGCTTGTTCATGTCTGTCGTGATCTTCTCATTGATCCCGCGTTACTTGGTAATCCTTTCTTACATAGGATATTATCTGCTGCTGCTTGGGTGTCAGGGGAGTATGTTGAGTTTTCAACGAATCCATTTGAACTCACAGAGGCACTATTGCAACCTCGTACTAATCTCTTGCCATCCTCAATCCGAGCAGTGTATCTTCAATCTGCCTTTAAAGTATTAACCTATTGTGTACAATCTTACCACTTGCACAGGGAAAATATTGTCTCCTCCTTAAATCCGAAGAATTTGGCATTGGCAGTTCCAGAATTGGTCTCCACAAGGGAGTCCCCTGAAAGTTCTGATTTAGCAACATCTGAATCTCCTGGCTTTAGTGAACATCATGATAGCTTCAACCCGAGGGATATAAATCAATCATTTGAAGATCTTTCTATAGAAAATGGTGGGGATGTAACTGTTTCTAATGTTCAGGCATCTTCTTCTTCTCTGGGAAGGAACAGTTTCACACAAGAATCTATTGTAAGCCTGTTAAATATAGTTGAATTGGCCTTGGGCCCTCTTTCTGGAAGCCATGATGTAGAAATACAAGAGAGAGCAAGGAATGTACTTGGTTTCACTGATTTGATAAAGCCAGAAATACTTAATCCTGTAGTCCGAGGGGAAGAGAATTTGGTGAGTGATTCAACTGAAGTTTCTAGTTTTGTGATATTGTTGTGTGATGCCTTTTCCAAGGAGCTTGGCCCAGTCTCAACATCTGCACAGCAAAAGGTTCATGTACCAGATGGATTACTGCTCAAGGAAAATCTAGCTGACTTGGAAATAATCTGTGGCGACATCCAATTGCCCTTGGCAAGTTCATTTTCTTTCGGCAGTACTCAATATGAGGAGATAGTTGGTGTTTCCCTGACCACTTCCCAGAGCAAAGACGGAACAGAACCATTAAATGAGTCCACTTCTTTGCTTGCAGAACACCGTAAGCTGCATGGCTTATATTATCTTTCCTCTGAGAAAAGTAAAATTGTATCAAATGATTATCCTCCTGCCAATGACCCTACGTCACAGGAAAAACTCAATGATGATGCTGAAGATCTACTTAAGCTGACAGAACAATCACTTGCCCAAAAGAGAAAGCTAAGCCATACAAAGCCTAGGCCCGTGGTGCTAAAATTAGATGGAGACGAGATAGCTATAGCAGCCAAGAAGCCTGAAGTGAAGAGTGATTTGCTGGCTGGTGTTGTGCGAGATGTTCTTTTAGGTGATGATGTTGTACCTACTTCATCACAAAGTAACAGGTCTGAGAAGCCATCCAGTAAGAGTAAGAGAAAAGGGAAGGAGAAATTGAATGCTGATCTACTTTTGGAATCAAAAGAAAATTTGCAAATTGAGGGGATGCCTGATCATTTTACTAGCTCAAGAAAAAGCAAACGCCATAGTCATGGTAAAGAGAGAAGACAAAAAAGTCGAGAAAAGGATGGTGAAGAAAAAGAAGATAATGGTCTGACAGAAAAGAAGAAGAGTAATCATCACCATGGTATGCATAAAGCTCGGCAAAGAGCTGATGAGTACTTAAACGCGGTTGAACAAACTTCAGTGATTCCAGATTTCCTTTTGTAGCATTAATTTTTTTTATTCAATAGAACATGGTTCGTGTCATGTGCTGTGTTCTAGCACCTTGAGTTGTGAGGTTAGTTCTTCTGTAAATTTATACATTTTGGTTTTTGATTGGGCTTGTGGGTTGTCTTGAAGTTTTACCTCTGAGATTGGTTTTACATCTTATACTTTGTGAATTTCATTTATGAAGAAAAAATCTTCAATTGAATATTTCACCATTTTCCAGCCTGCTATTGACTGCAGTGCATGGCATCTGACTAGCACCTAAGTTCGGATTCAAACGGCTCGTTGTCATAGTGCAGCATCTTTAACAGGTAAGTTTAAGGAATTAAAAAAAAAAAGTCAAATGAAATTTGTTAAACTGAACTCTGATGGGAAACTAAGTTGCTGGATAATGCTTAAACCCATACAACAATTAATGAATAATAATAAAATATTTTCAAAATTAAAGTGCGTTAAAAATTTAAGTACCAACTTGCAAGATTTTAAAATAATTTATTATTATTATTTAATTATAAACGTATAAAATTACCGTGATATATTCAAAAATTTTAAAATAGAATTTAATTAAAATTTTTAATTTTATTAGACATGTGAGTTTTAGTAAATAAATAATAACTATGTTTTTTTTAAGAAAATAATTACCATAATTTTTTTTATAACATTTATTTAAATATTTTATTAATTTAAAAAATATTTTTTAATCACATAAACAAATACTAACAAAATATTAAAAGCAACCTAAAGAGCTTTTGAATTTATTGCCTACTTTTCTCTACCAAAGCATAGAGAGTAAAAGTGCTTGATTAAAAGTATTGCCAAACAAACTCTTAATAATATACGAAAAAGCTGTTAAAATTAAAAATATTAAGTCGTATATATTTAATATAATGTTTGTAATTGTTATTGTAAAGTTTATTTTTATTTGATAATTAATATTTATCAATTATTTATTTGTTTTTATTTTATAATTATTTACTTATTTCAATTATTGTAAGGTTTATTTTAATTTCGAACATATTTTTTAATTTAATCATTGAGATTAGGATTTAAAAAATATATATATGAATGATATTATTGTATTTTTATTTAATTTTAAAGTATAATAATTAAAAATATTTAATAAATATTAAATTTTACTTAAAATAACAACATTTATATTTTTAAAAATTTATCCCACTTCAATCTCAATGGTTGTTCTTAAACTATGAAGTGGGTAAAAATAGAAAGGTAAATTTTATTCACTTGTGTTAGATCCTTTAGTTTAACTACACTTCAATTTTTTAGTTTGAAAAGTTATAAAACCTAAACCTGATACACAATTCTAAGGAAATTTTAGATCAAAGGGGAGGAAAGAAGAACAAAAATTGTTTAACAATCTCCCAACAAATATAATTTTTAGATACAAGACCAATTCTTTTGCAATATCAGCTAATGCTTGTTTCCTTAGATATACATAAACTTTGATTTTTCTTCTTAGAATTGGCGGTGGGGAAAGAGGTTGTTGAGCTATATTCGAGTCTACACAATAGATTAATGAATACTTGTTTACAGTTCATTGGAAATTTGACATTCTTCCATATTTTTTATTACTATTTGTTGAAGCTAACAAGACGGCAAAAGTTTAGCTGAGGTGACATGCATGGCTGAAGTGGAAAATAACCATATCAACCTCTAAACATCTACTGCAAAAAAGACAAACAAGCTGTGCTACACAAATTGCTATTGTGAAAATTCCTCTACAAAATTTTCCTACTGCTCTTGCAATTCCAATGATCCTTGTGATTTTAATTTCTGTATAGTTGTAGGAAGATCCCATGTTTAGGTTTCTTGCTTCCCAATTCACCTTTGGTATATTTATTTGTTGTTCCTATACTCTATTTTGTCAAGTTGAAAAAATACAAAAAAAAAAAAAAAAAAAACATTATTAGTTTGTTATCTTCTCCTTCTCCAACTTGGTATTAGAGACAAGAATGGCGAGCAGTCTCAGTGAGACTTCTCAAAACACTACCATAGTTCCAAATCCACAAAATAATGGAAACTGTTTTTTTTTTTTTATCACCCTTATTAAACTAACCATCACTAACTACTTGTTATGGAAATCCCAATTGCTGCCAAGTATTCGAGCAAATGGTTTGAAGAGCTTCATAGATGGAAGTAGAGACATTCCCAGGGATATGAACGTGACAATGGACAGACAACAAAACATCGTTCCATCAGAAAACCTAGATTACCAAGCTTGGATGAAGCAGGACCAGTTGCTAAAGGGATGGTTGCTGTTTTCAATGACTGAGAGCATCCTTACTTTAACCATTCAATGTGAATCTTCGAGAGAGGTATGAACAACTCTAGGTAAAATTTTCTTAGCTCAAACAACTATTAGAGCCATGCAAATTAGATCTCAGATTCAAAACACCAGGAAAGAATATGAAAGCATGGATGAATATTATAATAAAATGAAGTCATTAGTGGATAGTCTCAGGGCATTTGGAACACGAGTGACCAATGATGAACTAATTTTGTATTTAATGGAGGGCTTGAGATTTGAATGCGATCCTTAAGTGGTTAATATTACATCTAGGGTTGAGAAGTTGCATCTTTAAGATGTGTATGCTCTATTGTTGAGTTTTGAGGACATATCAAGAAAAACATGACATATAACAACCTAAACATGTAAGCCAACTTTGCTCAAGCAAATAACTCTCAAAGAAAACCATGGAACACTAGTGGAAGAACAAGAACAGACAACATGCATAACTCAGGTGCAAATATTTTTGGAGGACACTTAGTGACACAGGGCTTCCAAGGCAGAGGAAGAGGAAAGCCAGGCAATAGAGGCAACATGCCCACCTATCAAATATGCAACAAAGTGGGACATGTTGCTGCTAATTGCTGTCACGAGTTTAACAAAGAATAATTCCCCAAATAGTTGTGAAATTAGATTAGAAAAGTACTTATGTAGCTTCTCCTTGGTATTTAAATAATGAGGCAACAAATTGCATCACTAATAGCATTAACAACCTCAATTAAGTCTTGGAGTACAATGAAGCTGAACAATTAGCTGTAGATAATGGTTAAAAACTCAAAATACATCACATTAGACATGCCACATTTCACACAGACTTTACACATAAAAACAAATTATTAGTATTGAAATATATAAGCATATCCAAATTGATTCGAGATAATAATGTTGTTATGTATTTTGTGATGAAATGTGTTTTGTTAAGGACAAGCATTAGGGGAGAATAATGCTCGAAGCTATGGTTGAAAATGGTCTCTACAAGCTGTTGTAGCCTTTTTTTTCCTGCTTTAAAAAATAAGCTAGGTTTTAGTTATAGTTTTGTCAGTTTGTACAAACCTGAGTCAATGTTGTCATTTGCTTTAGCTTGCATTGAAACAAATTGTGGTAATATGTGAATAGAAAATGTTATGAACATATAGCAAAGAAGGCTAAGCCATTCACATGTAGCTACTTTCAGAGAAACACTGTCAAGTTGTAAAGCCTTTAATAGAAAATGACCTCTTGATTTTTTCAATGCTTGTTAATATGAAAAACTTCATAGATTCAATTTCAAAACTTGTAGGGTCTTGCTCCCATAACTTCAAACCAAAGATACAAATATTATATTGTATTAATTGACAATTTCATAAATTTCACCTGGATCTATCTTCTCATCAAAAAATCAGATTCTCTTGCCACTTTTATCACCTTCAAAGCTTAAGTTGAAAGGTACTTTGACAAAAATATTAAAGTTTTTTAGTATGACATGGGGGGAGTGGGGAATATAAACCCTTTGAAAATTTTCTTAAAACAGAAGGAATTCATCTAAGATATTCTTATCCATACACCCACAATCAGAATGGCAAAGCTGAGAAAAAACATAGGCATTTGGTTGAAGTTAGCCTAACACTCATGACACAAGCAAACATACCACCTAGGTTTTGGTGGAAATCTACCTCATCAACATAACCTCAACACCTAGCTTAGAAACTTGACATCTTTTGAAAAACTCTATGAAACCAAACTATATCTTACCTTGATTAGAGTATTTGGCTGTGGGTGCTTTCTATTGGCCCAGTTGGCAACATCCAAGAGCGGGGTGAATTGGATTTTTAGAAATTTAGAAACTTAAAATGAAAACAATGCAATGTAACAGATAAATAATAGAGAGAGAAAAACAAACACAGCATTTATAGTGATTCGGCAAAGCTTGGCCTACGTCTATTCTCTCGGTTACAAATCACCACTGAGGTTCAACTATCTCCTTAATTCTTCCGGTCAAGTATAACGCACTACAACTCCTTCTGAGGTGAAAGGCAACCATACACTTGCTTTCTCACGGGTGAAGAGTAACCTAACACAATTTTCTTTAATTTCAGGTAAAGATTTACCTAATACAATTTCAAAAATGTATTTATGTTTTTAACCCTCATACTAGAGTAGATATATCAATATACTCTCACAAAGAAAAATTTTTTCACAATAGAAAATAAAAATTTACAGTAGTGAGAGAAAGTAACAGTGTTCACGTTGAGAATGTTCTTGAGAATGTCTTTCGATTTCACAATAATGCACTGTATTATTCTTTTTTCTGTTTGTCTCCTATTTATATTCATTGTCTTTATGAAGACTCTTATGTCCAACGGTTTAATTTTGTGCATTTAATGTCCGTCATAAATGCTGCAGAAGTTATCGTTGAACTTTAAATTAAAAGAAGTATCGATCCCTTTTTGAATGCATCAATCTATTAGTGTGACATTTAGAATCTGAGTTCTGAGTATCAATTCATTTACTTTTACGTATCAACCTGGTTCACTTCGTAATTAATTTTCAACTCTTTGGATTTGAAGTGTATCGATTTCCTCTACCTTGGTATTGAACTGCTCTGTTCCGTAATTATTTTGCAACTTTCTGTAATTGACAAGTATCGATCTTTTCTGGCCCAGGTATCGATCTGGTCTGCTTTGTAATTATTTTGTAACTTTTTAGAATTGACATGTATCGATCTCTTCTAGCTAAGGTATCGATATGGTCTACTTCGTAATTATTTTAAAGCTCTTTGGAATTGACATATATCGATCTCTTCTGACTCAGGTATCGATCTGGTCTACTTTGTAATTATTTTGCAACTCTTTAGAATTGACATGTATCGTTCTCTTCTAGTTCAGGTATCGATATATCTGTCTTAAGTATTTCAACTGAAGCCTCTGTCTTAGCGTATATTGATCTCCTTTCTTCCTGGTATCGATCCGCTTCAAAAGTGTGGATATGTTCTTCAATGGTATCGATCTATTCACTACATATATCGATCTGTTGCTTCAATGTATTGATCCTGTTTAACTTTAAAAGGGCTTTTCATGAAAATTTGTTAATGAATTCTTACAAGCATGCTTATGCACACATTATTTGACTCTCAACAAGTTTAATTTAATTTTATCATGATATTTGCTCAACATTTACAATACACTTAGTCATCATCGAAAACATACAAAACATATTATGATGTCATTAATTTCATATTAAATCATGATATCATCAATTTCTCCCTTTTTTATAATGACAAAACAAAAACTAAGTGTATCTTAAAAATTTTTAATTAAATAAGGTGTCTAACTTCCCTTAAAATTTTTAACTCTCTTTGGTCTTTTTCCCCTTTAATGTGTGACTCAATTTAATAATTTCATTATTAAGTTTCTCCCATTTAAGAGTATGTTTCATGTTTATTAGGGTTTCTTCCCCCTTTTTGTCAGCAATTAAAGAAGGAAAAAAAAATGGCACACATGCTTAGAAAGATAACAAAGCAATATATGGCAATAACAACTGATTAATTAAAAAAACAAACACGTTTGAGGAAACATTTCTCTTCATTAATCAAGAAGCCAAAGAAAAACACACAAGTGATATTACAAAGTGTCAAAGATAAAATCATCAAGATTATCGCTATCGACATTTAAGTCAACCGTATGGGAAGTACTAAGTCGTGAGGTATGTGAAGGAGGTCGTGATCGAGATAAAGAGGCAGTAAGTCTGCGATATGTAGGTGCATGTTCTGGGTGGCTACTCGAGTTAAGCTCTACATAAATATGAGAGTCTCACTACAGAACTTGAGTTTGAGTCGTCCAAGCTATGTGATGCGTTGTTCACCTCAAGCAAGATGCTCTTTGATCTTGTGCATTTGCGTTGTGACCGTGGTCTTGATGCTGATGAGGCGCTCATTAAAGTTAGTCATGGCAGTTTCCACCCGTTCTTCTATGCATGTAATCTTGGCTTGGATGTCCTTCAGTATATGTAATAGCGTTGATGAAGGAGGTGGTTGTGATTTCGGTGCAATCGGAGCTGAGGAAGGTTCTGATCGTGATGAAGTTTCTATTGTGGTTGCTACCTTATGAGCATCTGGTGCCTCAAGGTCAACAGCCTCTCGTGTATGTGCTTCAGTTAAGTGCTGTTGTGGTACTTGTGCAGTGTTCGCTTTGCCATATAAATGCTTGTAGCAAGCTTGAACCATCCACTCACCATTTGCTCTTTGTTCATAATGCATATGTTGGAGTGTGGTCACCGATAATGTAGTAGTAGTTGGAGACTCAATGGTGTCTGTCTCAGCATGAATCCATGACGGACTTTTGTGGATGATGGCTGATATGACATAACCATAGTGGAGGTGACTGGCTTTGGACATGGTTGTCCTTACCATTGAGTTGAGAATCTAAGAAATCAAGTCAGACCACCTACCCTCCATTATGCTTTGCATCTACCACATGTCCTCATATGTCATCTGCGAATAGTGTCTAAAACGCGCTTTAAGGTTGTATGAGACAATTAGATGAAGAATTTGCTCATGGATGCCTAAATGAACTGGTTTGTTATCGACTTCTATCAGATTTGGGTCTTTGAAGATTACTTAGCACGCTTTAAGAGGTTAAAAGGCATTGGCTGGATATGAGATACCCCATTCTGGTACATGAATGATGCGGGACAGAAGACTCACATTGAGCTGAAATGGATGCCCACGAACAGTGCTAGTAAACTTTGTCATTTTGGTTTTCCCTGTGTGAGGGTCCTTGGCATCCAGATTTGAGTAAAATATTTTGATAAGACTGTCAAAACATTTCCCTCGTAGATTAAGGTAGTCTATCCATCTAAAGTCTTCAAACGTTTTTAGGTAAGGAAATTTTATGAACAGTAAGAGATTGAAGTCAAGAACTCGGCCAAAATTTACTTTTTGGTTTAGAAAGAGAGAGAGGTACCAATCCTTGGCTTCTCAATTTTGGAAATATAGAGTAAAGGGAGATGGTTTAGTTACCCTAGGTCTTTTCTTGTGTCTAACTTCGAAATTCTTTGTCTTAGGCATTTTCGAGTTTGTTTTTGAAAGAGATTGAGAGATTTAAAGAGTTGGAATAGATGATTTTAGAGAGCTAGTGTTTGTAGAGAATGAACTCTGAGTTTATAAGTGAAAAGAAAGTATCGATATGTTTAGATTTGATCACTTTTTAGACAAGATTCACATAAAAGTATCGATATATATGAAAAATGTATTGATCCGTTTCTAGATCTGAGGAGAGATATCGATCTTTCTTGAAGAGGTTTCGATTCGTTCATCTTTATAAGTACGGGTATCGATATTGGGAAAAGAATGTATCAATATATGCTTGTTAGAGAATGAACAGACATCGATGTTTAAGCACGTTCTTTAATACACATTTAATTTTGGCAGCTAAATGATGAGTCTTTTGAAATTTTCAAAGTAGATGAGGCCGTTCATTTACTCGAGCTAAAGTATCAATCTGAATGTGGAACGTATTGATACGAATTGGAATGGAATTTCAATATCAATACATTTAAGAGTTGTGTCGATATTAAATCTAATGCATATGGGTATCAATACAATTTTAGAAGTATATTGATTCGTTATAAAGATATCGGTACTTTGTGATAAAAGTATCGATCCGAATTTTTCTAGAAATGATTTTTTGCTAACTTTATACATACAAGCATGTTCAACCAAGATTTAATCAATTTCCATCATTCATAATTCATTTCTAATTGTACAGAAACGATCCCTATCAAGTGGCTTAGTATCAGCTAATTGAAGATTGGTGTTTAAATATTCTAGATAGACGTCTCATTTACTAACATGGTCACTTATGAAATGGTGATGGATTTCTATATACTTAGTTCTAGAGTGATGAACATGATTCTTAGTCAAGTTTATGACACTTGTGTTATTACATAGAATTGAAATATTACTAAAATCTAATCCATAATCTTACAATTAATGTTTAATCTATAAAAGTTGTGGGCAACAACTACTAATGGATACGTATTCGGTTTTGGTAATGGAAAATGTAACCGTGTTTTGTTTCTTGCTAAACTAAGATACTAAAGTATTTCTAAGGGAGTGACAAGTATCACTTATACTTTTTCTATCTACTTTACATCATTCATAGTTAGCATTAGAATAACCTTTCAAGTTAAATTCACCTTCATTTGGATAAAATAATCCTAAGTTAAGTGTTACTCTTAAGTACCTAAAAATCCATTTTACCGCTACAAGATGTGACTCCATGGGCTTAGATTGAAATCTAGTATATACACACATTTCATAGAGAATGTCGGGTTTAGAGGCGATCAAATAAAGTAGTGATCCTATTATACATCTATATAACTTTTGATTTACATTCTTTCCTATTTCATTAATGTCTAATGGAGTAGAGGTGCTCATAAAAGTTTAAATGGATTTGTCCTCTATCATGTCAAATTTTCT
This sequence comes from Cedrela odorata, assembly GCA_035584115.1. Classification (NCBI taxonomy): domain Eukaryota; kingdom Viridiplantae; phylum Streptophyta; class Magnoliopsida; order Sapindales; family Meliaceae; genus Cedrela; species Cedrela odorata. The sequence goes on from JAXCLQ010003119.1 coordinate 21,348, forward strand.
TAGCAATTCCCTAATATATTTTAATTGGGAGATGTAAATTCTATCATTTGTTTGTTTAATTTGAAGTCCTAAAAAGAAATTTAATTCTCCCATCGTGCTCATTTCAAATTCACCTTTCATATAATTTGAAAATTCAATACATAAGCACTCATTTGTGCTTCCAAAAAATGATATTATCAATATATATTTATACTAATAAAATATCATTATCTTTGGTTTTAATAAAAAGTGTAGTATTAACACTCCCCTTTACAAAGTTATATTTTAGCAAAAATTTACTAAGTTTTTTATACCAAGCTCTAAGTGCTTGTTTTAAACTATAGAGTGCCTTAGTGAATTTATAGACATGATTTGGAAATTTATAGTTTTCAAAACCGGGAGGTTGCTCTACATAGACTTATTCATTTATAAAAAAAATTAAAAATGCACTTTTAACATCCATTTGATAGAGTTTAAAATATTTATAACATGTAAAGGTTAAAAACACTCTTATAGCTTCTAATCTAGCTATTATAACATATATTTCTTCATAGTCTATTATTTCTTCTTGATTATATCTTCGTGCCACTAAACTAGTCTAGTCTTATTTTGAGAGATATTTCCATTCTCATCGAGTTTGTTTCTAAATACCTATTTGGTTTCTATTGTTGGATAATCATTGAGTCTAAGTATTAAGGTCCAAACTTCATTTCTTTGAAATTGATTTAATTTCTCTTACATAGCGATTAACCAATTTTCATCGTTTAAAGCTTCTTCAACTTGTTTTGGCTCAATTTGAGAAACAAATGATAGGTTTTGAATTTCATCTAGATTTTCATTCATTTCCCTTGTTTTTCTTTTTGTTTTAACTTCTTATGAGGAATATCTTATTATTAACTCTTTTGGATGACTAGAAGTATATTCCATGCTTTTAGAAGTTCATCAGTGATTTGCTCTTTTTCTATAATCGCATTTTTTAAAAAAAAGTTGTATCATTTAAGTTTAAGTTTTCTAAGTTTTCAATGACTTCCAATTCCTTCTCTTTTTCTTTGGCCATTAAATTTGCTAAGTCGAGATCAAATTCATCAAATTTTATATGCACACTTCCTTCCACGACTTGAATTCTTCTATTAAATAATCTATAGACTTTGCTTTTGGAAGAGTAGCCTAAAAATATTCCTAGATCGAATTTTGGCTTAAATTTTTTTAGGTTGTCGTTGGTATTAAGAATATAACAATTACATCCAAATATTCTAAAGTATTTAATCTTGGATTTTCTTTGAAAGATTAACTCATATGAAGTTTTGTTTAATATTTTTCTAATTAGAACTCTATTAGTTATGTGGCATGCGGTGTTAATAGCCTCAGCTCTAAAGTATTCGGGTAGATTATATTCACTTAGTATTGTTCTACCTATTTCTTGTAAGGTTCTATTCTTTTTTTCAGTAACTCAATTTTGTTGTGGGATTCTAGGTGCAGAAAAGTTGTGAGACTAATTATATAAATTTTCAAAGTCTTTGTTTACAAACTCCCTACCTTGGTCACTTCTAATTTTTATGATTTTATAGCCTATCTCATTTTAAATTTTCTTTGAAAATTTTTCAAATGTCTCAAATATGTTGCTTTTGCTATTTAAGAAAAACACCCCAATAAATCTAGAGTATTCATCAACAATTACATACGTATAGAGTTTTCCTCCTAAAGATGCTACCTTATTTAGCCTAAAAAGATCCATATGTAATAGTTCTAATGGTTTTGTTGTGGAAACTAAGTTTTTGGATTTGAAAGAAGTCTTAACTTGTTTTCCTAATTGACAAGAACTACATATTTTGTCTTTTGTGAATTTTAAATTTGGGAGATCTCCTAACAAGCCTTGTTTAACAAGTTTTTTTTAAAAATTTATACTACAATGTCCTAATCTTATATACCACATCAATGAATCATCACAAAGAGCTTACAAACAAATGTCATTTATTTCATTCAAGTTTTCTAATTTTATGATGTATACATTATTACTCTTAGGTGCATAGAATAACTTATTTTCATGTTTATCTAATACTTCACAACCATTCTTAAGAAATATAACCTTATATTCATAATCACATAATTGACTAATGCTAAGCAAGTTGTACTTTAGATTTTTAACATACAAAACATATTTAATTGAAATTGAATTAATATCGATGGTACCAATACCTTTTACCTTGCTTCGGCTATTGTCTCCAGAAATTACGTCTTTTCGTTCTTTTTTCTTTAAATGGAGAAATAGCCTTTCGTTTCTCGTTATGTGTTTTGAGCAACTGCTATCGATGAATCACTTCTTTTTGTACTTATTACTCTTCACATGCAGTACTTACAAAATGAACAAGTTTATTTTGGTACCCAAGTGACTTTGGGTCTGTAAGTATTAGTTCTACCCTTGAAAATTTTGGTTATCTTAGCATGTATGATCTCCTTGAACTTTGTTCCCTTACGTACCCACATCATTTTAGGTCCATTATACTTATTTTTCTTATGTAGACATGTATTGCTATAATGACATTTCCTATTGCATTAATGACAAGTAATGGACGATGTTACTTGTAGTTTAGATTTTACAAAATAGTTTGCATAGGCTTTTTGTTTGGTCCATTGTTTATAGCCAAGTCCGGCTTTATCAAACACTAGCTTTTGACTACCTAAGAGTTTGTCCAATGTTTCATTTCTATGTGTGAACTTTGCTAACACACTTTTAAGCAAGATTATTTCATCTTTTAATATTTTATTTTCATATTTCAATGAGTTACATTCTTTAGATATGCTGAAATCATTATTAAGCTCAAGTTCACTAACTTTTAATTTTAATGAATTATTTTCTTTTAGTGTTAAGGAATTTATTTTCTTTAACTCTTTATGTCTAACATATAGTTTTTGAAAATCATTCCTAAGCTCTTTATATAACTCATACAAGTCATCGTTTAATAACTCATCATTATCACTACTTGTGCATGTGTTATAGTAAGAAGAATTTTGGTTAAGGGAAATTACTTTTATTTTGCTTTCTCATGAGACAAAAATTGACTCTCTCATTTTCCAATGACGAAGTACTCTTCACTTGATGAGTCATCCCATGTCACTTTCATTGCCTTCTTCTTTTTCTTGTCCTTTCTTAATAGACATTCGAGTCTTGTGTACCCCGGTTACTTGCACTCATAATGTCACGTCTCGACCTTGGGATTTACCTATGACAATTGCCACAGACCCTCATGATACACTCTCTATATCTTGAATGCAACACAAGAGCCTGTAAGGCTATCAAATCAATTACCGTAAAACCTAAAAACTATTTATAATTTGAATTATCATCCATGGGATAATCAACATCAAAGAATTGATCTCTGTGATCAATTCATCCATAACATGCATAATTAATAAAATTATCAATTTAAAACATTATATATGGGTTGAACAAAATAATAAGTTTTATCATTCCTCTTTCAGAATCCAAAATAAAATAAATCCAAAATAACTACATATTCCCAGAAAAATACATATCCATTTAAAAAAAACATATCCAATAGACATAAACCATAGTTGTGAGTCAAGATAAGAAAACTTATCAAGAGTGTCGTGTACTCTAAATTGCTATCACAAGTCCAACTAAGATTAAAACGCCAAACCTGAAAGTTGTAATTGTGAGGAATGAGTATACAACTATGCTCAGTGAGTAAATGCATATATATATAGATATACATACATGCACACACATTTTTAAATCATGATATTGGGATTTCGCTATTAACATGCTTAAAGTACATATATATTCATTTTCATGTACAACCAATAACTATAAACAATGTAAAGATAGTTTGCATTCATTTTAAGCAACCAATCCGGACTGACTATATTTTCTTGACCGCTACCTTGGTGGAGGTAATGTCGAAATCCATTAGTGAATCTGTTATGATTAAATCATATGCAATACATTTTATAAAACCGTAAATCATTTGTCATACTTTACAAAACCATTTATTTCTTTATAAAACATACACATTTAAAAATATCTAGCTCGTCTCACTGATGTTGGCCTGAATAATCACTTGGTGATATAATGACTATCCTCATCATAGCCATCAAATCCTTGATACACACGTGCTCGGCACACTGTGAGCTTACCATAGTTTAACCTCCCTTATACAGCCCCACTGCTACCCACTCACATATGTGGCCTTATATAGATCCGTCCATAGGCTACCTCTCTGTATATATAGTAAATAAGCAAGTGCAAAGGCCATGTAACTGGCCCACTGACCATAACACAATATTCGGCCTTACTGACCTCATCACCAAAACATACATGCGTCAAAACAATTTATTTTCCAATAATGATAACATAAATACAACAGGCATTCTCAGTCGTTCAACATGTATATCCAAACAATTTCAAAACCGCAGACCAATTAAATTAACACATCCCTATATCAATTATTAATCACATAAACACAATTCATTTCTCATTTCATTTCAACAATAGAAAATACTTATTTACACACAAGCAATACATATAAATATCATATGCATTTTATTTATATAATTATGTATGTATAAATCTACTTACAACAAAAGGGAGGGTATCCACTTCCACTACGTTTCTTTGCGCCCACTCGATACTTTGCTTGGGTTATCGAAATCTAATACAATATGTGTGTGTGTATATATATATATATATATATATGTATATTAAATTTCATAATTCTAATTAATTTAATCTCAATGCATTAAATGCATGATTCGTGGAAAATATGTTTAAATGTTCGTAGTTGACACACAACACTTCTTGAGACTAAACTAATAGGCTATTTATCCAATTTCCAGCAAATGAAATTCCACGGCCGTATTTATTTCCAATCTTTCTTTTTTTCATATTTCTGTTTATAACGAAATGTATACATTTCATATTCCGCATTTTTGTTTTTAAACAAAATATGCCTATTCCAAATAATCACTTGACACATATACAATGTCTATATACTTCAAATTATACCATTTCACTTCATAAAGCTAGACTTCCTACGCAAATGAATGTAAGTTTTTTGGGTGAACAGTAACCCTAGATTTCTAATACGTTCAAAATTATAAAAATTGCACTTGAAATGGGTTAATAGGCTTACCTTTAGCCTATAGAAGTGTGTAGGAACCTCATACTATTATTTGAATGCAAAACCCCAAAATTTTTTTGAACCCTAATTTTTGTTCTTGTTCTTTCTTATCGTTCTTAGCCCAAATGTGGCACCAATTTATGGAGAAGGAGATGAAGAATCATATGGGCTTTGGATTTAATGGAAATCTAAGAGTTTTGTTTGGTTTTGCAAGGAAATCCGAGTGAGAGAGTGAGAGAGAATGAGAGAATCTGTTTTTATAGAGAGAGAAGAAAATGCATGAATGAGGAGCGACCAAAATGGTTTTTCCCCTTTTGGGTATTTATATAATGAATAAAATGACCAATTTGCCCGTTGAATTTTTTTGCCTAAATTTGCGTAAAGTATCGATACTTTTAACCCAAGTATCGATCTGCTTTGTAAATGTATCGATACTTTTGAACTTATGTATCGATACCTTCATTTAGTTTCAATTATGGAATTTTCTTCAACTTTGAGTATTGATATATTTGCCCTAATGTATCGATCCCTTTGTCATGGATCGATACCCTTGAGAAGGTTATCGGTCTGGTTTACCTTATAAATATTTTTCAACTCTCTGTTTTCAATGTATCGATACTTTTCTTCTTAAATATCGATCTCTTTGCCACTATTTGATCGAAGAAGGTATGGATCCGATCGATCTGAAATTTCTTTCTAAGTTACTGACTTGCAAGGTATCGATACTTCTATTCATAAGTATCGATCCGTTCAATGGGTATCGATCTGCATTCTTCATGTATCGATGCCAAGATCGATACCCTTGGCCTCAGTATTGATATTTCCTGTCCAATTATCCACTTTCTCACAAAAGCTTAAAATAAAATTTTTTCCTAGGGATTCCACCCCCTGAACCCCCATAAGGACATTGCTCTTTAACTCCACTCGCTAACTGGCTAGCGAGATCGCTGAATACTTTAGCGTAAGGTAACATATTGCAATTCAACTTATGAAAATCTCGAATCATAACATTACATTAATTATACTCATATCATTGATCAAAATTTAAATTCACCTAAGCCTCAATTGTATGTCAACTATCTGTGTATACATGTAAATGCAAACATTAATGTCGTTAATTGACCATGCCATCCTTATGTTTAAAATACAAGGTGTACACATAGCAAATGATTACTCGTTCTTTTTCTTTCTCATTTTTGTTGTTTTTCTTGAATCTATCTTTTCTTGGATGTTATCTTCTTTTCTAACTTCTTCCCTTGTTAAATTATTTCTTGAATTTCTTAGCCATGATCCTCATCGGATTCTTCTTCACTGTCATCATCTTCATCTTTCTTTTTGGTGATCTTTAAGGCAACGTTTCTCTTACTCTTTTCTTTATCTTCATCATCATTTTGTCTGCCTTCCAATTCATACGTCATGAGTGATCCAAAAAGCTTCTCAAGTGGCAATGTCCTTAAATATTTTGCTTCTCTAATTGCAGCCACTTTGGTTTCCTAGCTTCTAGGTAGACGTTTCAAGATTTTAGTAACAATATCTGCATTGGATTAAGATCTACCAAAAGTTTTAAGCTCGTTAGTAATGTCAGTAAATTGAGTAAACATATCTTTAATGCTTTCAAGTGATTTCATTTTAAATAATTCATAGTCATGAACTAACATACTTATTTTTAAGTTTTTGACTCTACTAGTGCCCTCATCTGTGACCTTAAGCATATCCCAAATTGATTTAGCAGTTTCACATCATGAAGTTATATTAAATTTAGTTATATCTAAGGCACAATAGAGTATGTTCATGGTTTTACCATTTAGAGTGAATCTATTTTTTTCCTCATTCCTCAAGTGTCCATTCTCTCTTTGGTTTTAATTTTCTCTCTCTAATTAGTATATCCTCTGTTGTGGGTGAAAAGTATCCATTTTTTATAATATTTAGGATTTCAAATTTAGAGTTGTCAAGAAGATTTGCATCATCTTTTTTCAATAGGTATAATCAATTCCATTGAAGAATAGAGGTTTGTTTGTGGATTATCTCTCAACTACTTGAGTAAGGTTGTTGCTAAATGCCATTTTTGATATACTTCTCAAGGTTGTTAATCTTATTTCACTGAGTTAAGCTCTGATACCACTTGTTGACAACATCCAAGAGGGAGGTGAATTGAGTTTTTAGAAATTTAGAAACTTAAAATAAAAACAATGCAATGTAACAGATAAATAATAGAGAGAGAAAAACAAACACAACATTTATAGTGATTTGGTAAAGTTTAGCCTATGTCCACCCTCTTGATTACGAATCACCACCGAAGTTCAATTATCTCTTAGTTTCTTCGGGTCAAGCGTAACCCACTACAACTCCTTATAAGGTGAAGGGCAACTGTAAATTTGCTTTCTCACGGGTGAAGAGTAACCCAATATAATCTTCTTTAATTTTAGGTGAAGATTTACCCAATACAATTTCATAAATGTATTTATATTTTTAACTCTCACACTGAAATAGATATATCAATATGCTCTCACAAAGAAAAATTTCTCACAATAGGGAATAAAAATTTACAGTAGTGAGAGAAAATAATAGTGTTCACGTTAATAATGTTTTTGAGAATGTCTTTTGATTTCACAATAATGCACTGTGTTATTCTCTTTTTTTGTTTATATTTTATTTATATTCATTCTCTTTGTGAAGACCCTTGTGTCCAACGACTTGATTTTGCGCATTTAATGTTACCCATAAATGTTGCAGAAGTTACCGTTGAACTTTAAATTGAAAGAAATATCGATCACTTTTTAAATGTATTAATTAGTTTGTGCGACATTTAGAATATAAGTTTTGAGTCTCGATCCATTTACTTTTACGTATCAACTTGGTTCACTTCGTAATTAATTTCCAACTCTCTAGATTTGAAGTGTATCGATCTCCTTTACCTTGGTATCGATATGGTCTGTTCCGTAATTATTTTGTAACTCTATGTAATTGACAAGCGTCGATCTTTTCTAGCTCAAGTATCAATTTGGTCTGCTTCGTAATTATTTTGTAATTCTCTGAAATTTACATGTATCGATCTCTTCTGGTTCAGGTATCGATATGGTCTGTTTTGTAATTATTTTGTAACTCTCTGAAATTGACATGTATTGATCTCTTTTTGGCTCAGGTATCGATTTGGTCTACTTGGTAATTATTTTGCAACTCTCTGGAATTGACATGTATCAATTTATCTGTCTTAAGTATTTCAATTAAAGCTTCTACCTTAGCACATATTAATCTCCTTACTTTTTGGTATTGATTCGCTTCAAAAGTGTGTATCTGTTCTCCAATGGTATTGATCCGTTTACTACATATATCGATTTGTTGCTTCAATGTATCGATCTTGTTTAACTTTAAAAGGGTTTTTCATGAAAATTTGTTAATGAATTCTTACAAGCGTACTTATGCACACATTATTTATTCTCAACAAGTTTAATTTAGTTTTATCATCACATATTTGCTCAACATTTACAATACACTTAATCATCATCAAAAACATACAAAACATATTATAATGTCATTAATTTCATATTAAATCATGATATTATTACTTTCTTTTATTAAGACCCTATAATAGACATAAAATGGATTTCCACACTTCCAAGTGTGTTCTTTTAGATCTAAGTGCCCAACACAAAGGTTATCTATGCCTTCAACATACAGACAGAATATACATTTTAAGTAATGTCAAATTTAATGAGTTTTCCTTTTCTTTGAAAGATGATCCCCTTTTTGGAAACGCAAAATCAAAGGTTACCAAGGACAACATACCTTTATTGAATCAGTTTAAGTCAAATTCTTACAATTTATCACATCCTAAAATCCTTAGAATGTGACCGACAGAAGACAAGACCAACTTGTCTCCTTCAACCTTATATTATCATGTAACTGATGATATTATGATAATAATTTAAATATGAAATTAAAATTCCAATCCCTCCTTCAATGAAACAGTGCCTGAACGTTCAGAATCCCAAGCAGACTGATTTTCATTAATTTCATTTCTTACAGTTACTCTTTGTTAGTCTATGTTTGTGCATAATAGATAGAAAGAAAGAATATTTGAATACTTGTAGAGGTATAAGCCGATGCTCGAGGGCGACTATACTAGCACATGTTTGCATATCGTAATTAATGACAAATCGAGATCAGTAAACATACAAATCAATTGATTAATTAATCAGTAAATTATATATTATATTTTGGGAAAATCTGCCTAGTGGAGATCTTTTGAATTGTTACTTGAAATTAATTTCAGCCAATGAAATTGTGACAATTTATGGGCTTGTAACAAGCATCATTTCAGCTGCACGAAATCCTGAGCTGTGTATAATTTAATTAATTGCTAGCATAAGCTTGAAAAGTTCACGAAAGCATCCATGTGTGTGAGTATCTATACGAAAAGGCAAACACCCATTTCAAAAACATTCTTTAGTAGTCTTGATGAAGAATTGCATATAAAGAAAAGTGAATGATTCTAGAATACTTGAAAGTTCATATTCTTACTTACAGTAGCCATGAAGTCTACTGGATTATCCACACCACACACCCTTAACCACATATATTAATTAATTCATTTATTCTTAAATTCACTTTTTTACATTCCTTTCTTCATGCTCTCTCCATATGCCAACAACGTGAAAACATGAAGCAGAATGTCTGAGAAGATGTATGCAACCAAATAGTAATTAACATGTAAATAAACTTCAAATAAGTATGAAAACATGAAGCAAAATGTCTAAGAAGATATATGCAACCAAATAGTAATTAACATGTAAATAAACTTCAAATAAGTAATCTAAATTCAAGTGTTATATTTTTAAACTCGTCGACACAAGAATCATTTTCGTCCTAAATAATACATATATATTTTTTTCCCAATAATGTAGGATGTGCAATGGGGAAAATTCAGCATGCTTGAAGCAGAACGTCGCTTGCTAGCCAATGCTTTGCTTGATATCTCAAACCAACGTTTTGTTCTTCTCTCAGAATCATGCATTCCCCTGTACAACTTTTTCCACAATCTACAATTATCTCATAAACTAAACAAAAGCTTTCATTGAGGGCTATTATTTGCCAGGCTCAGTGGGCCGAGGCCTGTACAAACCTCGGATGAGACCCTCAATCTGGACCCAACAATGACGAAAGGGCTCCCAATGGTTGAAATGGACCAAGCCGTCGCAGTCAATGTAATTTAGGATTGAAAATATATTCTCATATATAAAAAATAATGTAAGCCTTCATGCTACGGTGATGAACATTATATGCCGACATTTGTGAGCATGAAATTTTGGAAAAGAAATTCAAATTGGAGTTTGACTTGGGTTAGTTGGTCAAAGGGTGGACCTCACCCGGCTAAATTTCAAAAGAGAGATGTGGCTATTGAGTTGTCGACGAGGCTAAGAAATAGTAGCCAATGTGAGTACAATGGGAAGAAGACGAGCATTTGCTTCTTGTTTGCTAGGAAATTCATGCCAAATGCTCTTGATAGGTTGTTGAGGTTTAGGTTATGAAATTCAATTGATTTGATTTGTTTCGTACATATAATATATTTATATTATTTTTGATGATCATTTGTTTTATGTGTATTTAATAAATTTTGGGCAGGATGAGAAGTACCCACTAAATATTCTTTGACATTTTTTAATTGGAAAATATTTGTTTATTATTTTTTATTTTGACTAATATTTTTGATTGGATAATTAAAATATTGAATTATAAGAACAAGAGAAAGAATATAATAATAATAATAATAATAATAATAAAAAGTCCTTTAAAGGCGATGATGAATTTGGTGATTTTAACTTGTAGCACGTCGCCGTCGGGGATTTTCTAGTCTAGACTAGTCTAACTTTCTGGGAAATCATGCTAAACTTTCCCAGAAACTGATGACTGTCCGTTTATAATTATCCCCAACAAGAAAAAAGAAAGAAAGAAAATTTATGATTGGTCCTGTGCTCAATCTGTCACATTAATTAATCGTTATTAACTCAATCTATTCATCAAGCAATAGACAAAATAGTTTGAATTGTCTGAGGATAATTCCAGAATTGGGCCAAATTGACATCCTATTTGTCAATGTCAATATTTGATTTCTTACTTGACACTTGTATACTGTAATAATTTACAAATATATTTTGGCTTTATAATTTACAAGTAATTGTTAATTTTTTTTTTTGGGAATAAAAATTTGGTAAATTGAATTTTGAGATATTTTAATAATTGGTATACTATAAATGAGTGAATAGACTATTTGAATAGTCCCACTCTAGTCAATTTTGTTCATTATTGATGTTAGAACTATAATATTCTATTTGTAATTAATAAGGTTGTCATATTATTATGATAAGATCAATTAACTAACTTATAATTTTTTTAATTAATTACATAATTTTATCAATCCATTATAATTATTTAAAAAATTATTTTACCTAAAATTTAATTTTAAAAATAATATTAATTTCATTTTAAATTTGTAATAATTATAGTTTTAAGCTGGCTTAGCATTGGAAAAGCCTTAATTTGTTTGTATTAAATATTAATTAATTGATAATTACAAACAGCGCATGCCTATGAAAAGAGAGTCTTGGGCCCATCACCTTAACTTTTGGGGCCAACATGATCCTTCTCAGAACTGAAGCATTTGACAAATTTTCCTTTCTAGACTGATTTTGCCTCCATCAGATAAAGTTTTAGTATGTAGTTGTTAAATCTAATTAAATGAAGGGGCCGTCTTATCTAATACTTTTCAGTATGAGAAAACACTTTAATACAATGAAATTGAACCGTCTGATTACAGAGATCAAAGGGAGATGATAACTTGGTTGACTTTTTGGGTACAGTTGACGTCAGAGATGAAAGTCGATGCATCATCTACATAAGGTCACTACGACGCTTAATTGCTGAGTTGCTTCGATTATGGTTCGCAGAAGCTTCATTTTATATTATTTTATAATAACAATTCAATCTTTGCACTCTTTATATTCTTTACGATAAAATCCATTTTCCTTCCCTAACCCTAACATCAACACCGTCCTCCCACCATTTCTCTTCAGCTAGCTGCTATAAATCTTGGTCTGCTTCTGATTTACATTCTTCCACAATATTTTTAACCAAGCATGCCGGCTAAACGGTTGTTTAACGATTCCGGCTCCGACCAGGATCAACCTCCCGACAGACGAACCAGAACTAGACCTTCTTTTGCTTCGTAAGTCATCAAATTTTATTCAGACCGCCGTGTTCTTTTTCGATCGAGTTTCTAAATTTTTTGATAACTAATTAGTAACGTTGTCTGAATCATGGTTTGTTCTGACTGTTGCAATTATTTTCTCTTTCCCTTGATAGTGTAATTGGAGAAGTGGTGATGGTGAATTCCTTACAGCACTTCGTGTCTGCTTTGGAACCATTGCTTCGACGAGTGGTATATATGTTAACCTTAATTATTATTATTATTATTATTTCATGTTGATAATAATAATAATAATAATAATAATAATAATCATATGCTTTTATGTTATATAGATCATACAATTAATACTCAAGTTTATGCATACAGTTTAATATTTATACTCAAAATCATAAGATGGTCAGCAGAATTTATCTAATTAACAGATATTTTTGTTAAGTATTGATGATATAAGCTTGCTTACATATGTATTTTACTACATCAACATAAACCCTAATCAACATGGGGAGTTTACAATATATAATCAATAAGTTTGTGTTGATAATTCTCAAGTTTTGATTTAATTTATGTGTTGATTTATCAGGTGAATGAAGAAGTTGAGCGTGGTGTAAGACAGTACAATAGTATCCGTACTTTAACGAGGTCTCCTTCCTTACGAATCCAAGCCCTAGAACCGTCACACCTGAAACTTATTTTCCGGAAGACACTTTCCCTTCCAATCTTCACCGGAAGCAAAATCACAGACAGCGAAAACAACCCACTTCAAGTCTTTATTGTAGACACAAGATCAGGCGGCCATATCACGAATCTCCCTCAGCCAATCAAAATAGACATAGTTGTTTTGGACGGAGACTTTCCTCCGGGAGATCGCGAGAGCTGGAGTAAAGACGAATTTGACAGTAGCATCGTGAAGGAGAGAACCGGCAAGCGGCCGTTGCTCACCGGTGATGTAAATGTCACCGCGAGAGACGGGGTTGCACCAATCGGAGATATTGAATTTACTGACAATTCTAGCTGGATTCGGAGCCGGAAGTTCAGAATTGCTGCAAAGGTTGCACTGGGGAATTACCAGGGTCCCAGAATATGCGAAGCAATTACTGAAGCCTTTGTTGTCAAAGATCATCGTGGAGAATGTAAGTATATATTTTTCCACCTTACACGCTTTCATCTTAAACTTAGAAATATTAATTAATCTATGCTACAATTTGACAAATAATCTGCAATATTTAGCTTTCAATTTGGTATCCTAGTACCAAATTTCTTATAATATCGATGGTGGAGTCTTCTGATTTACTTAAATGATGTATTAGTCTAATGAATTGCGTAAATTAATTCCTACCAACTAGTTCTTTAATTTGTACTGCAGTATTGACCTTCTGATTATAATTTTATACTATCAATTTGTAATAAACTTAAGAACTTAATTCCTTTTGTTTAATAGGGTTGGTGATAACTGCTGATAGTTATATTTATATCTTGCCTTCAATCATAGATAGCTAAGCAAATCCAAGTCTTCAGTCAAAACATTTGCACTGAATATTACCAAGTGCCCACCCGCCCACCTTCTTTATTTGTTTTATTTTACAGAATAAGCTAAAACTTGTTGACATTAACTGCTGCTTGCTGTCTGAAATACTAGTTTCAAAATTATCTATGGTATAGTTTTGTGTTTAGCTACTGAATTAAAATCTTTATTTATATGAATTTAATTATTTTTTAAAGAACTTATTGACATGATTAACTATTTATTTGCTTAATTGAAAATTGAAATTGTAAGAGAATTCTTGTTCTTGAATGCAATCTTACATAAAATAATGCAAATATATTTTGTACCAAATATTTTCATAATTTAATAGTTTTTAATTTGGTGTTAATTATTTGTTATAGTTTTGTTGAGGATTATCACAAATTTACACATAAACATTTGCATTAGAGAGTAATTAATCAATGAAATCAGTAATAACCCAACAATTCTTGGATCAAAATATATGGGTTTTGATATCTGGTCATCATAGATTGATTGAATAGTTTACATGTTATTATTCTCTTGTTGGTAGAATGGGACGAATATGGACATGGGATATCACATCATTTAAAAAAAAAAAATTTTTTTTTTGGAATTTCTTTTTCACACTTTCAAAACATTAAAATTTCAAGTCAATTCAAGTCAATAAAAAGCTAAATTGTTGCTTCCATTACTTTATTGTTAGTTTTCTTTCAAATTATGCCAAAATTTTTCTGGGTCCCCTTGATGCAATCTTATGGCCACCTGGTCCAACCCCCATATACTGATCCTGACCGTCTGATGTAACAAACTATAATTATAACTTTTCGATTTTAAGCCTTTTGGTAAATGCTATTATATGTTTGGTTTTTTGTTCACAGAGAATCATGTGTTGATCTCACCATGAATAATGACAAGAACATCATACTATCATCAATTCATCACTTTATTTATTTATTTATTTATTTTAATTTACCAAACTTGATTATCAAAATTAATTACTTATTAATGAAATTTGTTTTTGTTTTGTGACAAATGAAGTGTATAAGAAGCATCATCCACCAATGTTGGAAGATGAGGTATGGCGTCTAGAGAAGATTGGAAAAGATGGAGCTTTCCACAAAAAGCTGACGGATTCAGGCATTAAAACAGTGCAAGACTTCTTGAAATTGTCCATTGTCAATCCTCTAAAGCTTAGAAGGGTACATATATAATTTCAACACTAAATTATTCCCATGATCCAATGCATTTTTTGATGCTTTATTGCTCCAAATTTCTGCAACTAATTCATTTGTTTCCTCAGATTTTAGGTGCTGGAATGTCCGAAAAAATGTGGGATGTGACAATAAATCATGCAAGAAAATGTGTGATGGGCAACAAGCTTTACATATTCCGCGGACAAAATTGCATCATTATCTTAAACCCAATTTGTCAAGTTGTGAGGGCAATTATTGGTGGCCAAACATACCTTACTCGGGATCTAAATAACATTAATAGGGTATGACTTCTACTCTTCTTAAGTTAAAAATTTAACTTTTTGTTCATTTCAAATACTTAATTATGAGTTATATATGTTTTGTATTTGTTTGGCTTTTTCAGACTTACATGGAGAATCTGGTGAGACAAGCATATGAAAGCTGGTATTCACTAGAAATGGTCCCAGGAGTTTTGAATGAGACTCCCCCACTACTAACACAAGGTATCTTATTATATATATACTCAATAAATGATTTAATTCTCCTGCTAAGTTATTTACAGAATTTTTTACAGGTGATTTGGTGGATCAATATCCAAATCACAATAATCAGACGGTGCTAAGACCATTTCAACAAATTGGGTACACAGGTGACCTTAAATCCGAGGACGTGGAATTCCTGGCAAGCAGCAGCAATACAAATACAAATTTCGGATGCAACAACGATTGGCAAATTCAGTCTGCATATATAAGCGGGACATCAGTTGAACCTGGGTTTGGGTACAGCGTCTCCGAATCATCATCAGACGGTGATTTAACTCCTTCAAGATCCTTCAGAAATGGGAATTAGTGGTCCTGATTGAAGACACGTTATCGGTTAAATAAACCTGCTTGTACATATTATTAAAATATACATACGGATAAAATAATAATGTAGTTAGCTAGAGGCAAGCTTTGTGTTTTTGGCATTGGGTTTGATGTGATTTGCACTAATGCAAGTCTCTCTCAATCGCTGGCTTTTTATTTTTTCTGCCTTGTTCATGTAAGATAAAGAAATGAAATGTGAAGGCAGCTGGATTTCAATCAAAGCAATGTTTCAAGGTCACGAATTAAATTATAAGTTCAGAGTTCATAGAATGGCCATTACAAATCATCGATTTGAGTGATAATTTATTTTGTCACATTTTCTGAAAATTTGTTAAATTATTATTATTATTATTATTAAGCAAAGCAAAAGTCAACCAAGAAGGTTGGAACTTGAAAGGAGTAGAACTAGAATCAAAGCTATAACTGAGTCGGACTGACGTGACAGAATCAGAAGCCATTAACTGCAGAGAAGAGACAAATCAAACTAAACGAGCAACGAACTGCTTGCAAATTGCAATTACCATTTTGTCTTCCAAGGAAACCCAAAATGGCATGACATGAAGACCAGGAGCGAAAGGACTCTCTGGGAAAATGCATACCAGACGGCAGACAGCCAACCGCGGTCTCTGTGGAGGCAAACATATACCGTTCAGTGAAGATGTTGCGCAAATGCGTCAGTGAAGATGGTGGCAACAAGTAATTCTCTTCCTTAATTTTATCAATTTCCTTTTTCAATATTTGAGCCCAGAGGGTGATATTTTTGCTGCTAATACACACTGATGCATACTTTGGTATATTGGGTTGCTTGGTTTGGAATTTTTGATCACTGAATCATATAAAAATGGTCTCTTTATATTCGTTGTTGCTTGTAAAAGATGGAGTTGGATTGAATGATTTTCATAGCTATTATTGTTGCAGAGGTAGTCTTCTTAAACTTCATACTTGCCAGAGGTGGTTTGTTGCTTATAAGGCTACATTGTACTTGGGATGTTTGATTACTGTCTGATGAAAATTTATATGTTTACCTGGAAGTATTGGGATTTCTTCTTAGTTTCATAGTTTTGGCTTGCTCTGAATGGTACTATTGGAGCAGACTGTGTTCTAGTGTTATGCAATTAGAGTCGCTTGGGTTTACTTTATTCAATTTTTCCAATGCAAGTAAAGCAATATTGCAAAATATATCCACTTCTCTTTATTAACTGTTGCATTGTGAAGTTTTATTATCTCTAGTAATTAGAAAATAGTGCAGTATTGTATTGTCAAGACTTCGTATTAGTGGCAGTGAAAAGACAAAAAGGACCTGGAAGCCAAAGAGGCATCCCTTCAGGTACATAATAGACCGCCACGTTAGGGACCTTAACTGCTCATGTCCTTCGCTGCATAGACAAAGTAGACAGGATTGATAAGTGCCTGCTGAAGACTCCGTAGAACAAGATGGATTCTGAAATGGGACTTTTCTGGAAGGCCGAGATTGAGATGCTCTCTGAAGAACTTTAAAGATGGAGCCTTTCACCCAAGGAGGAAGCCAAAACTAAACAGGATATTAAAGACATGAAAGTCGCTCAAATGGCAGTTCGTAGGGAAGTTAGACAACAGATGTATGGAGGTTCAATCAAACAAATGCAAATCGAGGAAGTAAGTGCAGGCAGTCAGGTATCCAATGAGGTTGCTGCAAGGTTTTGGGAAGGGAGCTCACATCGTGGTGTTCCTGAGCAGTTGTTTACCATTTCCTGAGGATCATGTTTGATCCTTCACACTGGCTTGTGATGTTCACATTTTTCTCTGATGCTACCAGGTTTTGATTTTTAGGTTTTAGTTGTTTGTTTTGGAATTAATCCTTTTGATATAAGACCTAATAGACAGAAACATTTTTCCTCTTGCACATTTGGATTTATATGATAATTTGGTAGCCTATCCGAATTACTGTTGGACAAAACCTTCTATTGTTTTCAGTTAGCCTCCTGACATATTTTAGAGAAACCAGAAATGTCAATGGTGGTGTTGGACTGATAAGTCATGAAAATATGAGCAATTGTGTAGTATTTAATGTAAATTTGTAGTGAGTTCATTTTATTCTGTATTGGTAAGAGCAGGGTTTATACTAATGAATGAGCATTTTCACATTCTCTAGTGTGTACAAGAAATTCAGGGTTTCTTTTCTCGAGCCAAATGTTGAGCCAAGGATCTGCCATCAGTCCCAAAACTTGTGTTTGAAAAGAATTGTGATAATTTGTTCATTGATTGAACTGCATTCACCACAGTAGTTGATGCATTGCTAAATTTGGGTGCATTTAAAGGTATGATTTAAGATGATTTCGTTCAGAGTTTTGCAGTATAAGTAGGTTATTTTGGTGGATCAGAATTGAATTATACATTTTTTAAGTCAACTCCAGATCTAAATCTTTAGTCATGTGTTAGCTCAACATTGAAATCTGACTGGGATTTTAGTATACAGATGATGCAGTATGCCATTATATGAATAACAGCTATTTAAATTTGATTTCTATCTAACACAGATTTCAAAGGTTTGCAACTATTTATAAGATATGCGTGGAGAATTATTGAGTCTGAAGTTTGAGCGGTATTTGGTTGACTTGTGAAAGAGGACTTGGGGCAAAGGAAAAATAATCGAAAGAATCAGGTGCTTGTGAGACATTATGATACAGATTCTGACTTTAGTACAACTAGGATTAAAATATCAAGTATAGTTAGATGGAAATACCAAAAAGTTTCCATTGTATTTGTCTTCAATTGATTATTTAAATGAAAGAAAGACTGAAAATGATGCTCACCTAGCTGATGCCCATTTGCATTTGTTTGCTAATCTCCATCTTACATGCTCCTTATCAGCCGAACACGCATGCTGCATGGAAACTAAACAAATAAATGCAACTCATTTTGTCAAATTTATTTAGATTTTAGACAGTACAAGACTTCGTCTATGTGTTAATAACTGAACAAGAATTCTTATGCTGCTTCTACATATTAGTTGTTGGTCTATGGTATATGCTTCTACTTATTAGTAGTTGGCCTGTGGTATATGCCTAGGTGCTCTTGTATGTTTGGAGAAATAGCAAAACTAGCTGGATGAATACAGATGTGCAGCTGAAACTTCACATGTTACAAGGCATGGCATGATGTGCGAATTGGTGGCTGGAGGAGAATATAGCATGGTCAGAAGTCTGCATAAACATGTGTTTTCAGATTCTCTACTATCCCAGCAGTTAAAGAAAAAGTGGATAGTCTTCTCATGGAGGCAGGTTTAAATTATGGCCAGGTACTAGATCTACTTACGATCTTTATTGTTAGGGCCTCCAAGATCATGTAATCTTTATCACTTGAGTCATGAGGGCGTTGTGGCCTCTGAGATAATATGCCTTCACTTTTTACATCTGCTCAAAGACAAGCTGGGAAAGACACTATGTTAATGTCTATATCGGATTTTCTTTGGCAGGTTCATGTGGCTATGGGAACACTCCCAATATAATTACTAGATGGAAGGGAATATCATGGACCTGCAGATGAGGCATGGTATGTAATGGATGCAAATAAAACAATAAAAAATAGAAAAATGAATTCAACTTCATAATCTTTGGGTGTTAGTTATCCAAAGTTTTCAGAGGATTAAAGACATGAAATATAGTGCTGTGAAAGGATGACATAATTTGTGATTTGCATTGAGATTATAGATTTTTCTTTGAAATCACATTGAAATTATTTTTGGTCCATGATGAGTTAATTTTGTTGTTTTTGGTTAAGTGAATTAGCATATCCCTGATTTTTATGTATGTTGTCATGTAGCAGGATACTGTTTGCATAGACACCTGCCTTGTAGGGATTCACAAAACCCATATTCAGTCCTTATCCACTTCCCCGGTATCAGATTTTGTGATTAGTTCCTAATGTTTAGTTCCTTAAGCCAATGCTTGATTGCCTACATGGAATAAATTAAACCGTTTTCTTCACCTGGAAAATTTTGTTTACTTTGTCTAATATATCTTTCCTGTTCAGATGTCACTGGATGAAACCAATTGAGAATATAATGATGCCATTTGACAAAGCTTGGACATTACAAGGTACCATTGTGTCATCGACTTTTTCACCCCGACAAGTGAAGACTGTGCTGAGGTAGTTCTGCATGTATTAAAGTAACTACTCATGCATTTGTCTTCGTTACTCCCTGCTAAAATTCTGAGCTACGAGTGTGAAATTGGTGGTGATGAGTTGCGACATGATGTGTTGTCATTATGCTTTCAATTGGGATTTGAAATTTGTGTTTTACTCAAAAACAATCGTAGAGAAATATGCTTCTAGTGATCGATTGACCAAATAACAAAATATATTAATTAGTTAAATTGTATATGCATTAATTAGCAGAACAAAATGATAACAAAATATTTCTTGACAGAACAAAAAATGACTATGATGTTCAAAGTCCAATTTGTCAAACAGATTTGCGTTCAGTACATTCAAAATGACTCGCCTTCACGTATCTAAGAATAAAAAATAGCATAGTTGCTTTCTGGTGGACTTATGTAGTTGTGATCTTGTCTCCCAACGAATAATTATACCAGTGATTTAGTTTACTAGTTCTGTAAAATTAAACCATAAAGTTGAGTCATGTTTAATTTTTATCAGGCCATGTTCAGAAAGTCTAGAGTCAAGACACATCTCTTTGCCCCCCACCCAAAATTTAATGGGTTCACCTTAATTTCTTCATCAAAAAACTACTCTCATTTTCTTGTTTTGAAGCAATGTAAGTAAACAAACCCATGTGTTGGGAGTCTTCTGTCTTCATGACCGTGCACAAAATGAACCATCATCTCTCCCAGCGGCGCATTTTCCCCACAATCATCTCTGTCTTCTGCATCTTGATCGCCGCTCCAGCATCTTATTGCAACAACAACAAGCTATATGTGGCATGCAGTCATCGTTATTCCTGTGGCTCCAGCTTACAGAATGTGGAATATCATTTCTGGGGAAACAATACGCCTCTATATTGCGGTTTTGAAAATTACAAACTCAACTGTCAACAGAATGAATACACTATGATAGAATCTGGGCATCAAAAGTTTCGAGTTTTAAACATCAGTAGCTCTGAACAACTAATGACCATTGCTCGAGATGATCTTTGGAATAATTCTTGTTTTGGAGTTAGAGATGAAATCTCTCTCAACGAGACTCTTCCCTAATTAAGGTCCAAACATTCGGAACCTCAGCATAAACTATGGTTACACTGATGTGAATTCACTGAAGAATCGTATTAATTCATTTGTATGCACCGGCAAACGTAGAGAAGTAGCAGGTTTTACACAAATGTTGACGACCAGGAGTTCTGGGTTTCAACTTCCAAATCTTACGGACACATGTTACTATGGTATCAATGTTTCTGTTCCAGTTTCTGTTCAATTCACTGATAATCTTCAAACAAGAGAGTTGAGACAGGCTTTGCAACAAGGGTACGATGTGCATATCGCGCAGACAAGTTATGTTCTGTATGTGTGTCTTCTGGCGGGATATGCGGGACCAATAATTCAAGTCGAAAAAATTGTGTGCTTTTGCCCTGATGAAACTCACCCGTCTACCTGCCCTTCTGGATCTCCTCCTCCTCCTAGTATACATGTGCTTTTCCTAGTCATAGTGCTCTTTAAGTTCATTTTCTTAGCATTTAACTTGTTCTTGCCTCGTATAAATATATATACTTTGGTTCTCTATTGATTTAAATATACCTGATTTAAAACTCTCTTATTTGTATACTTGATAATTAATAATACTCTTTCACTAAAATTATACAGTGTTGGTGTTCTAAAGATGCACAGC
This sequence comes from Cedrela odorata, assembly GCA_035584115.1. Classification (NCBI taxonomy): domain Eukaryota; kingdom Viridiplantae; phylum Streptophyta; class Magnoliopsida; order Sapindales; family Meliaceae; genus Cedrela; species Cedrela odorata. Next base: position 43,052 of record JAXCLQ010003119.1, read on the forward strand.
TTAGATAATCTTGTTCACATTTACTCAATTTTCTGTGCTGTGAAGAGTACTTTCGGAGAATGAGAGACTAAAGCTTGCAAGAACATATTTAGGCACCTTCAAGTTTGTAGAAAGTTTTGAACTTGCATTTTTATGACTTCTGGGTATTGATCCAATTAATTAGAACAATTTCGTAGCTGTTAAAGCATAATGCCCATCAGAGACGATACAACAAACTTTGTCAATTTGTCATGTTCAAATTTTCTTTTTCCTTCCATTGGTTATGAATGCTCATACTCTGTTTCCTCTGTTCCAAAATATTGTAATTCCATCCCTAAATTTCTTATGCACAGCCCTAAAAACAATAATCATTGAGTTGGTTTGGTGGCACTGAGATGATTTCGTATATCATGAGATTGAGGCTTGGTTGAGTTGAGTATTAGTGCTTGAATTTCTGCAAAGACATAAATTGCAATTTGTATATGTTTATGTTCTTACTCTTCGTTTTCTTGAATTTTAACTCTTACAGGCAATGGTTCGAACTGGAGACCAAATATTGTTCCAAGTAACATAACTAAGTTATGCTTTCACCTGTTCTCTTTTCTTTATATCGGATGTTTTGCTGCATTTCTCATTCAAAATGTCTTCATTGTTAATTGTGATTGAGAAATCCCTTTATGTACTTTATGAAGTGTTGAAAATAGAGACGACGAAACTGTAGATTCTTCATTGGCTTGAATTATCACTTTTACAGGCAAGGGTTCCAATTTGAGGCGGAAGCTTGTTGTAGGTAACAGAACTAACTTATTCCTTTTACTGTTCTTTTTGCCTTGCATATTGTGCTTCATTGCATTTCTTCTTCAAAATCAAATTACATCATCCTCAGTTGTGGCATGCTCATCCTCTAGTGTAGTCTATCAACTGTTGAAAATAGACGGTTTAACTGAAGATTATATTGGTTCACCATCTGATTCATCACTTATTTCTTTCGACAGGTATTGTTGCTGCAGTAACTGGAATAACAATAGCTTGTATAATATTTGCATTTTCAGAAGGAAGATCTTGTCAATTCTATCAAAGACCTGTTGTATAAAGATGAGAAGGATTGATAAAGAACTTGAGGCCTTCATCAGAAATCATTGACCTCTAGCTCTTAAAAGATACAGCTTTTCAGATGTTAAGAAAATGACCAACTCCTTGAAAGATAAACTTAACCAAGGAGTTTATGGCGTTGAGTACAAAGGGAGGTTATCAGATGGTCGTCTTGTAACTGTAAAGCTGTTAAGCACATCAAAAGGGAATGGACAAGAATTTATCACCGAGGTTGCAAGCATTAGCAAAACATCTCATGTTAATGTTGTCTCTCTGTTGGGTTTTTGTTTGGAGGGCGACAAGAGAGTTCTTATTTATGAGTTCATGGCAAATGGATCACTGGAATAATTCATATACGATGGAGATACTTTGAAGGCTGGTCGGCAATTGGGATGGAAAAAAATGTATCAAATTGCAATAGGAATAGCATGAGGGAGAGGGCTTGAATAATTGCATCGATGGTGCAACATGAGGATTTTTCATTTTGAACATAAAACCTCATAACATTCTTCATGAAGATTTTTGTCCTAAGATCTCTGATTTTGGGCTTGCAAAACTATGTCTAAAAACGAATGTATTGTATCAATGCTGGAGGCTAGAGGGACGACTGAGTTTATTGCTCCCGAAGTGTTCAACAGAAACTTTGGCAATGTTTCACACAAATCCGATGTCTATAGCTGTGGACTGGTGGTTCTAGAGATGGTTGGACGCAGGGAGAACCCCAATGCTGGAGTATGTAATACCGGGGACTTGTGTTTTCCACATTGGATTTACAAGCATTTTGAGGAGGTAAAGAATTTGAACTGCCCGGTGCTTAACAAGTGAGGAAAATGAAATTACGAAGAAGATGATTATTGTGGGTTTGTAGTGTATATCAAAGTAACAGGCCTATCACAGTGCCCATTCTACTGGGTGATCCTCTCAATATTGGTGATCTTTTGGCCGGAAGATTGTGGTAAATTTAGTCGTATATACCCTAAATATAGTGAAAGGCTTGCAAATGTTTATATATATATATACATGAAAAATAAGGTAGTTCAAAAGGGTTTTATATGTCCTTCCATATCCGTAGGATATTAATTCTTTACCATAAATGAAGTTAATAAGCGTATAAATCTGATGATGCACGAATAAGTTTGACTTTCATGATGCACAATACGACACATTTGCCATAAATTAAGTTAATAAGTGTATAAATTTAATTTCATGAATTTATATGAATCTAAATATGGGGTTGAGTAATTTAAGTTAGAAACTCTTCATTTCTCGACTTCTTAGTCAAATAGAAAGTTTTTTTTTTATTTTTGAAACTTATTAGATAAATAGCATGTTGATATGCTAATTAATATCGTTGAAGGTATAAGATAATATGTTTGATCTTGTCAAATTTTAATTCTTTATATGCTATTATACATATTAAATACCTACCCAAACTTAAGCCTACTCCAATATATGATAATTTATATGTGTGACTAATATTTAATTATAAAATCTCTTAAAATAATACTATAATTCAAAATTTTAAATATTCTTCACAATAAGTTTTTGGACAAATTTAGTTGGTCATATGTTTTCTTTTAAAAAGGATATATGTTTCGTTTAACACTAAACCCAGTTGATTTTCTTCACTTAATAAGATACTTGTACCAAGTAATTAATCTCCTATTGATGAAGTCTAACTTGCATCAGCCATTCTAACTAAAGACTTAACAGTTCTTTATATTGGGAAGCAAGGATTTCAAGTCAACTCTTCTCTGTGGAAATTTCTTAGTTACTTCAAACCATGCCTCGTTTATTCCCACTTTTCAAACTTGCCAATTAGTTAACAACTTCTAATTTTTTTATTAAATGATAATTGCAGTAACATTTTTAAAAGATGCAATATCAATCTCTCGGTGCAAGTCCTGGTGGTTTCTGTTCAAGGATTTATTAATAATTCTTCAATGACAATTGAACAAGTTATAAAACAAGGTTTTGAGTTGAAGTGGATTATAGATACCGTGCCATGCTTGGATTGCATTTATTCTGGTGGGAAATGTGGATATAACGAGACTGTTAATGAATTTACTTGCTTTTGCCCTGATCAAGCTTATTCAAGGACTTGTAGGGGCGTCCAGCCGCTGACACCGGCGGCAAGCCGCCAGGATCTTCCTGCTAATCCTAAGCCAGGTATGCATAAATCCTTTTTCTATAATTATCTTCAGAGTTGGTTATTCAGGTGCAATTAATGAGGAGCGGAATTAGGAATTAGTATTGGGAGGCTGTATTATGAAAAGACTAAATTTGAGGGGGTTTAACAATAAAATCTGCATAAAATTGAACTAAACTTCATTATTTTTCTAAAAGATTTTTGTGGGCTCTCGCCCTGCTCCACTCAAGTTATGGGATATAAGAGATGCAGTAGGAAAGAGCTAAGAGTAGTGACAGTTTGAATATGGAACTTTACTTTTTAATATTGTACCAAGTAATTGTTTAACCCAAACGCTTAAGTTAACATTATAATTTAAGATCAGGTCTAATAGAAAAATACGGTTGTTTGTCTGTTATATCATATATCAATCATGTCAGCTAATATAATTATCAATTGTGGGAATCTTTGTTATTTTAAAGAACACTTTGCCTCAGATATGTTTTAGCAGGCAAAAGTCGTATTTATTGAAGGCCATTGGCGAGTTTACCATTTTTTTCAATAGATTTTAATTCACTTAATTAATTAAAACACTCGGATAAATTGTGCAATTTCCTCGTACCTGCAATTGGGCCAGAGTAATTGTTTAGTGGGAAGTTCTCAAATTCATATACATCACAAATGCAATCTGGCCATCATTTATTACTGGTTTCGCCCACTTTCCATTGAACAAACCGTTATTATTTTATGTTTTCATTACCCATACGACACTCAAATTAAAAGTCGAGTCAAAAGCCATCTATATCTGTCGCACTCGTGGAATATTCAAATGGGGTTAACCTTTATTTAATTTCTTCGTCAAACAACTAGTTTCTTTGTTTACATTATAAAATGTCCACCGTCGCTTTTGACATTTATTCTTCTTTGAAATGTTTCTCTACCGTTGCCATCTTCATAAGAATATATAAAATCCATAGATTACCAAGTCTTCTCTCTCCATGATCTTAGTTGCACAAAATCATGAACAACCATCCCTTCCATTCGCTTATTCTCCATTCCATCATCAGTATCCTCTGCGTCTTGATTACCATTCCATCATCTTATTGCGACGACGACGAGCAGTATGCGGCGTGCAGTCGCCCTAACCCTTGTGGAGGGCAGAACATCCCCTACATCTTGTATCCTTTCTGGGGAAACGAAATTAGTAGACCTCAGTATTGTGGTCGCCAAGGATTCGAGCTCAAATGTCAAGACAATCAGTTCCCTACCATTCAATTCGAAGATCAAAAGTTTAGAGTTTTAAACATTAAACTTGTTGATCTTCAGCAAATAATGGTCATCGCTCGAGTTGAACTTTTCGATGATCTTTGTCCAGCAAAGTTCCCGGAAACCATTATCAACCACAATCTCTTTAGTTACAATGCAAATGTTGGAAACCTCAGCTTATTCTATAATTGCAGTAGTGAGTTATCGTCGACGGGTCAAAATAATTTTAGTTGTCCCTCGGAAGGCGGAGGAGAGATAACTGGGTTTTACACATTCGATAAATACAACAACTCGGGGTTTGAAAATCGTACCGATACATGTAAAAGGCTTATCAAAGTGCCCGTTCTACTGAATCCTCTCAATATCGATGATCTTATTGCCGGAAGATTGATTGAGGTTTTGAAACGAGGGTTTGAGGTACAATATCGTATAGAGAATGAAATCTGTGCGGAATGTGGTATTTCTAAAGGGATATGTGGATCCAATCAGTCTTCAGACGAATTTGCGTGTCTTTGCCGTGATAAACCACACACGCGTACATGTCCTTCTGGTATGCGTACCCTTCCTTATGCTTATCTTCATCTTCTTGTTTAGGCCATTAGGCGATGTCATGAGTTCACACCGCTCAAGTTCAAAATTTTTTAATTTTGTTATTGAGAATATTAATTTTCTTTATAACTAATTTGTTTCTTGAAATGGTTCATAATTTTTTCTGGTAATGACTTTTTGTTTGGGTCATATTTTTGGTTCATGAAAATCGAGCCTGTGAGTACGACAACTCGGGGTTTCAAAATCGTACCAATATATGAAAATGGGCGGGATACTTGCTCCCACACTTTACACAAAATTGGAATGTAAAATTCGAATGCATATATTTCTTAGTCAAAACACTCCTCTCTGCATAACCATACACAAAATCATGAACCAACATCTCCTTCCAAGCTTATTCTCTACCCCATCCTTATAACCGTCAGTATCTTGATTGCCGTACCACTATCTTACTGCATTGTTGATGAGCAATACGTGACATGCAGTAGGCCCTACATGTGTGCATCGAGTATACGGGACTTCCGGTATTTATGGGGAAACAATAGGTCTCATTATTGGGCCGTCAAGGATTCGAGCTCAAATTTCATGAAAATCAGTACCCTATCATAGAATCTGGAACTCAAAAGTTTCTTGTTTTAGATGTAAGTAGTACTCATCAATTAATGACCATTGCTTGAGTGCCCTTTTCGATCTTTTCGGCAGTTTTTTTACTGGAATATTCCAGGAAACCATTATCAACCATACTCTCTTTAGTTATAGTCCAAACGTGAGAAACCTCTGCTTATTGTATGATTGCAGTGGTGAGTCGTCATCCCCGGATCATAATAATTATGGTTGCCTCACAGAACGTGTAGAGATAACTGGCTTTTACACAATCGATTGAGAAGTGCTTCAAAATTGTAGAAACTCATGTAATAGCCTTATCAAAGTCCCCGTTCTACATACTGATTTTCTCAATATTGGTAATTTATTGGCAGTAAGATTGACCCAGACTTTGAATCGAGGGTTTGAGGTGGCATATCAAGCAGGTGAAGAATCCTGTACGGCGTGCTTGTCTTCCTATGGGATATGCGGATCTAATCAATGAATTTGCGTGCGTGTTTTTGCCATGATAAACCTCATGCGCGTACCTGTCCTAGTTTTCTTAGTTTTGGTATATACCCGTGCTTTTTCATATTACCATTATTGTTATCTTCTTAGCATGTATCATGCTCTTCGTTGTTGGTTTCACGGATAAGTTAGATTTTGGTACTTTGATTTTCGGTTCTGTTTAGAGAACTAGGGTAGCAAATATTCCAAGAACATAAAGAAACTAATTTCCAAGAGATTATGAAAGAAAATTTGTTAGTGTATTATTTTTCTATTCCTCCCCATTGGTTACGAGGTCTTTCCTCTGTTCCAAATATTTTAATTTTCCGCTTGAAATTTTTTGTGCAAAATCCAATCTTAGAAACTGCTAAATTCTCCCAAACATAAACGCTGCCTTTTTTATTCTTATGAATAAGCAATAATCATAGTACCACTGTTGTGGCATTTAGATTACAGAATTCTATAAGAGTCGTGTAGTAGATACAACTGATACAGATCTGAACTTTGATCTGATTCCTGCAAATCTGAAATTGAGGGTTGTTTGAATTGAGTGTTAGTGTATGAAATTTTGCACAACCTTATAACTGCAATTTGCACAAGTTTCTGTTCTAGCCCTTCATTGGCTCTAATTTTTGCTTTTACAGGTAGCAGTTCGGACGTGCAATTGAAGCTCTTTATAGGTAATATAACTACCTCATCCTTTCATCCATTCTTTTTTCGTTGCTTCCCATGATGCGTTGCATTTCATGTACAACATATGAAAATCTTAATCCTCATCAAACTCTCAGTTGTGGTGTGCTCATCCTCTAGTGCAGTTTAATCTATTTGGACCACAGAGGTCAGAGCATGATAATATTTAAATATTAAACAATGAAAATAGTTTGTAAGGAAACCCTTTTAGACGCAATACATTTGAGTCTTGAATCTAGTTAATTTTCCTTCTGTCAAATTATTAGAAGAAACAAAAATCAATATCTGTAAAATTGTAACTCTACATTTGACATGAGAGTTGTGTAAAACAAGATATTAAGAAAATAAAAATAAACCAGATTATTAGTGGAAACGAACATAAGCATCATAATTATATTTCAGCATGCTGATAATTGTTGTATGTGAGAGTGGTTGAAATTTAAGATGAGAAGTTAGTTAACACCGTGAGGTGGAGGCAGGTTGGAGGGAAAAGTTTTTAAGGCAGTTATTCTGTTCTCTCTGCAACTATAAATGGATGGACTAGAGGTCATTTCGTATCAATATTTCATTCTGCAATTGAGAGAATACAAAGGGAAGAAAACTCTGTCACTGTTCTCTGCAATTGGAGCTGTCTCTGTACAATATCTATCTTGATTTGTTTTTTCAGAAAAGTACTTAGAAATTTTTATTGAGAATTATCTTTTGTTATTTACTTTTATTAGCAATTGTAGAAGATGCGCAATATCAGTTCAAATTTTCTTATGTTCTGATTTCACCATGAGTATCGAAAGGATATCACTCATTTATTCACCAATGCAATTCATCACTTTTTCACTCTCTTTTGACAGGTCTTGCTTTAGCAATAAGTGGAATGATAGCAATCACATCAATAATTCTTTGCATTTTCAGATCCAAGAACTCATCAATTCTGTCAATGTTTTGTTTTAGAAAGACAACAAAGAGTGATCAAGATCTTGAGACCTTCATTAGAGATTGTGGACATCTAGCTCTTAACAGATACAGCTTTTCTGAAGTTAAGAAAATAACCAACTCATTCAAAGATAAGCTTGGCCAAGGAGGTTATGGCTGTGTATACAAAGGGAAGTTACCAAATGATTGTCTTGCTGCAGTAAAACTCCTCAATACATCTAAAGGGAATGGACAAGAATTTATTAATGAGGTTGCAAGCATTAGTAGAACATCCCATGTTAATGTTGTTACATTATTAGGTTATTGTTTGGAAGGTAGCAAGAGAGCTCTTATATACGAGTTTATGCCTAATGGATCGCTTGAAAAATTCATATACAATGGAGATACTTCGAAGAATTCTCTACACTTGGGATGGGAAAAAATGTACGAAATTGTTATCGGAATAGCAAGAGGGCTTGAATACTTGCATCGTGGTTGCAACACTAGAATTTTGCATTTCGACATAAAACCTCACAACATTCTCCTTGACGAAGATTTTTGTCCTAAGATCTCAGATTTTGGGCTGGCAAAACTTTGCCTTAATAAAGAGAGTATTGTGTCGATGTCGGAGGCTAGAGGGACAATTGGCTACATTGCTCCAGAAGTGTTCAGTAGGAACTTCGGAGTAGTTTCACACAAGTCTGATGTCTATAGCTTTGGAATGATGATTATGGAATTGGTTGGATGCAAAAATAACATCTATGTTGAAGTCGATCATAGCAGTGAGATGTATTTTCCACATTGGATTTACAGGCATGTCGAGCAGGGCAAAGAATTTAAATTGCCTGGTGTTGTAACCAGCGAGGAAAGTGAAATTGCGAAGAAGATGATTATTGTGGGTTTGTGGTGTATACAGACTCGTCCGTCAGATAGGCCGTCCATGAACAAAGTAATAGAGATGTTGCAAGTAAGCATTGATGCCCTGCAAATTCCACCAATGCCTTTTCTATCTTCTCCTCCAAGGCTACCAATAGATTCTTCCACTATTTCCATATGACATATTCCTCGAAAATGAATTATAGATGTAAATTTCTCTATATTTGAGACGTATTTACTACCTTTCCGTTTCTCAGTAGCCAAACAAAATGATTAGTCTTTAAAAATCACCAAGTACAATCAGAACTATCTTTATCCTAATTCCAATCAACCAGACTGAATTTAATCATTGGTATAAGGCTCTAACACATGAACAAAATTACCATGAAACACAACTTTTTCTTTTTTCTTCATCCCCCATTTTATAGAAACAAAGAACTCCCTGCTTTTAAACTTCTTCCCTTGTGTCTCTCCGTTTATATATATTTTTTTCCTGTTTTCACCATTTCTTTCTCCCATTTTCTCAACATCCAAACAACAATAACAAAAGGGAAATAGTAGACACTTACTTTGGCGATCACTTGAACATCATCTTTTTCTCAAAATCAATTTATGGTAAGTTTTTGTTTACAAGTAAGTAGCAAGTCACTGGAGAATAAAAATCATCGGGTTACTTTCTGTCCACGGCAACAGCAAAATTAATGGAAGCTAAGGAACCTTCCGAACAACCTTGAGTTATTAATCCCAAGTTCAATTTCAGTTGTAATTCTGTGCTTTTGATCCAAAACAGAGCATTTTCGGATAAATATGAAAAAAAAATCATAAAAATAAAGCATGGGTACATACATTGTGGCTTGTTATTTTTGTTATTTACTCAAAAAAAAAAAAGAAAAAAGAAGAATGGCTCAATAGACTCTATGTACTGTAAAAAGAAAAAAAATCATAGTCGGTAAGGCATTGCTTTGAAGTTGTGATAACATCCATTGTTGGTTCAACAAAAACTTGATGGGATTCATTTAATTTCCAGAATTTAGTCATCAGACACCAGACCTCTTCACCTCCAACCTTGGACCCGTTTAGGGATGGGACCGAAATAACAAGCGATCAGAATCAAAGTTCCAATTAAGTGCATACAACTGTTGATTCGACAAAAAGAGTAGTCAAAGATGGTCTGACACAAGCTGACCCAATTTCTGTTTTATATTTATTATATTTTAATAGCTAGTTAATAGTTGTGTGTTAGTAAAATAAAAAGCTTATTTTGTATTTAGAACCAACCCTTATTCCGATTACTAGTTGTCAAAACCACAACCCTCCAAAATTTTTATCACATAATCAATATCATTCCCCTTTAAGAAACTTGCAATGTCGTGGAATAATTTTTGCTCTGTTTCTTTTAGCCCATCAAAACTTTTTTGAAGCATATTTAGAATTTCATTTTCAGAATCTTCATTTAGTCTTTCAAGGACACTTTTCCATTCATCAACAGTTCTACAAAACAAAAAGGAACTGAGAACATCCAGAGGTAATGGAAGACCAGATTATCTCCAGGTAGTTTTTTGAAGGCTGATTATCGTCAAAGGCTTTCAAACAAAAGAGCTTGAAGAGATTTATCATCGTTTAAGTCAATTCTATGCTCAATAAGCAAATGCTTATCTCTGGTTGTTATAATGAATTCGGCTGCCTGAGACAAACCAAGAATGGTTTCCAACAAGTTTATTCAATTGGCTTACATGAACAACATCATCAACAACAATAAGAACCATTTTATGCTGCAGCTTGGTTTTTTACATTTCGATTCCATCAAGGTCATTGTATATACTAATATCTGTTTCGATCAGAATTTCGGAAAGAAGTTGCTTTTGTAAAGGAATCAGACCACCTTTTCCTGAAATTTCTCTAACATTGTCAAGAAAACTAGTTCCTGGAATTTTATATGTTAAAGAAAAGGAAAATGAAAATTTGTGTATATTACCACATGATCATACACTAGTTTTGAAACACAAAGGCCTACAATAAGTTATCGTAATATACCCATTAATATTATGCAAACAACAAGAATCATCCAAAATTATGCACTTCCCAGATATGAAATATATATTTATTGAAAGGGGTGTACCAAACCAAAATCAAAATGTTAATAGAAGATAAGTTATAATTATAATTTAATGATAAAAGAGCTAAGATATGATAAACATAGAATGTTCCCATATACTTTAAATTGCCAAATTTTCAATCACGTCTCCATTGACTTAACAGTTGATCATTAAGTTTAATGGTTGATCTGTAACACCCCAAATCCAGCAAGCATCACACATACTAAATTAGGGTGTACAATCCCATACACATGTACTAAATCTCATAATTAAAACTATTTTTCTAAAATGACTTCTTTA
>JAXCLQ010003163.1:5566-46432 GCA_035584115.1 Cedrela odorata
GCCAAACTTTGTGTTCTGCCTTCATGCATGTTGCTTAATTGATGTCTTTCAAATTTCAACTGTTGCTTCTTTGAAAAGAAGTAGATGCCTTGTTAGGATATCAAGAAAAGAAAATGCAAGTAAGCATATATAATTAATTAAAGGAGGTGCTGTTGCATTTGGCGTTGGCGGTGCCTCTAGTTCTACCTACCTTTCATTCTTTCGTATGAAGCAACTGCAGTTACAGAGGATCTGTTATCCATATGGTCTGCTTACTTAATTTAGCATTATGCATGCTTTTTATTATTATTTCTTCAGTCATATGTCAGCTTCAAGCCAGATAAAATAGAATTGCTTGTGATCTACAGCTGAATGCAGATCTTAAGTTTGTTCTTTGATTTTCTTATTAATTATTTAATCTTCTAATTGTCAACCAAAACTAGACCCAATTATTCCTTCTATTTGTCTTCCTCCTCGACTCCAGCAGCCATGCTGAGCACACAATATCACCCAAGAGTCCAAAACATAACATTTTCAATGGATAACAGCAGGTAACTTTGTATCACATGCATCGACCATATTCCTTCGTCTGTAAATCAATTAGTTAAGTTAATTATCATGCTATCGATTTTAATCAATTGCGGACATTAATTAATGATAATATGACAATAACACGTTAAACTTTTCTCATTAAGTAATTGAAGTTTCTCTAAATATACAACCAGATTCTAGTCCTACTTTTTTTTTTTTTTAACCTTACATGCATCCGTCATAAAACCATTAATTCAAGCAATCTTAATCTATCATAACAAATAGAAATCAAACAAATAGATTCATTTCTACCTACATATTGTCAACCCATACTTATGGATCCCTTCCAATTGACAATGCATAATCCAACTTTACTCACCTAAAATCGGTTAGCTCTTCTTTCATTGCTTCTTCTGGCTAATTCTGCCCGGGAAGAGAAGCTTGGAGCATGTGGCAACGAATTGGGCGCAACATCATTTCCGTCCGATGTATAATGCAGTTGTTGACTGGTCTGCACCATTGCCGGAGCTTGCTCTGATATTCGCCACATCTTCACGGACTTATCTAAACTGCCACTGTACAGAATCCATCGCCTTTCCGGTGATACAGATTCGGCGTCTTTCTCCACTGCTAAGCACTTCACAGGCCCACTGTGGCCTGTTAACATTGATAAACATATGTGCTCATTCTCTTTTCTCTTCCATATGCATATTCCCATATCAGCTGAGCCGCTAAAGACAAGACTCCCAGCTGTGACCAAGCAAAGAATTGCCAGCTTATGACCTCTCAGAACACTGCCATGAGAGAGTTGCATTTCGCGTTCCCAAAAGTTAATTAACCCGTCCGATGACCCACAATAAACAATTGTAGCATCTGGGTTTACAGCCAAAGCTGTTACTGCACATTCTTGTTTCAACAAAGTCTGTGAAAAGAAGTGCTTTGTTCCTTTCCCTTGTAATTCTCTTCTCCAAACCTTGACCGTGCCATCAGCTGATCCAGTGAAGACCAAACCATCAAATCCCGCGACAATGGAGTTCACAGCGTCATCGTGAGCTATGACGGATTCTAAACACTTGAAATCAGAGGCTCTCCACACTTTAAATGTTTTGTCCCAGGAAGCTGAGTAGAGAATTTTCTGGTCTTCACTGATGCTAAGAGAAGATATTGCATCGAAGTGCTTAATCCAAAGAGCGCTACGATGGCGTCTAACTTCAACATAATTGCTCGGTTTCATGGAACTTATGATATAATCCTTAAAAGTTGGTAAAGTCCCAACACGCTTATGAAAACTAGCGTCCCTGGAAGAAACCTTCCAAACTCTAATCTTCCCATCTTGATGTCCAGTAAAGATCTTCTCATTAGCAATTACAATCGCTTTCACTAACCCACTGTTCGATTTAAACGCAGAAAACTCCTTCTGGTTCTTCCAAACCCTTATATTCTTGCTATCAGAACCAGTATACAATAAATCACAGGAGGCCGCAAGTGAATATATATGACCCTCTTCACGTACCAATGATCCTATCAGCACATTCGGGGAGTAATTAATATCATCAGTGGCAGGAGGAAAAGACACATGATGAGTTGACCATGGAGATTTGGTAAACGGAGAATATGAATCATTATTAGTCGGAGAACCATCTTGTGCCGTTGGAGGTCCTTTGTCATCTTTTGGAGGTGAAGTGTTGCGGTTATATGGGACCGAGAAATCATCCTCCATTGGCTCAGAGGCCTTTAGCCTTCCAAATTTTTGGCCGCGAACAGCACTGTTATCTTCCGAAAATATTCGGCCAGCTCTTGACGACCCTCGTACTCCTTTCATGATTTTATTTTTATGGTTTAGTACAAAGGGTAAATTTTGTTGTGCACAGAGAGCTAATAAAATAACACAGAGATCCAGTGTGTGATATAATGTCAAGAATAAAGAGGAAAACCAGGTGCGAAGAAAACCGAAAGCTTGAAGAATATTATTATGAAAGAGAACAAATACGCAGACACAGACAGAGAAATAGAGAGGCAGAAGCATAAAAGCCTATGTAATGAAAATAAAGAATGGAGATTTACGATTGGACCCATACTTGGATGGCATTAGGCAACAACCATAAAACAACGCCATTTGTTAGTTTTGTATTTAGATTTCCTTGATGGCGAAACCTGTTCTTCCCCCACGGTTTTCTTATTTTGTGGTTGCCTGAACACCAAGTCACTTTGGGCCACGTCAATGTAGAGTCCTTGTGAAATGACGAAGTATTCGAAGATGCTTAGGTGGCAACAAAATGGACAACAGATCGCGATTAGCGATGATCACGGGCGTTGTAGAACATTATCCGGTCCTGGAACGGAGAAAGCGGAAAGTGTACGATGGCCTTTTTGAATAGTACCAGAAAATGGACAAAAATGTTGGACTTTCTGTTTTGCAAATTAAAAGAAACTTTGACCTTTGACTTAGTCAAAATTATTATTGTAAACTGTTTTCCATGTTCGTTTGGCAAGGAAGAATTGTAGGGGGGTAAATTTTATTCGTTGATAATATTTATCGTGGCCTTTTGCCTTTCTAATATTTGGAGAGAAATTTTATCTCAAGAATAATTAAGAGCTCCAACTTCTCAAATTACAAGCCTGTTTAGTTGTACTAATTTCAAACTAATTGTTAGTAAACTATGAGATTCTAACTAATAAAATGTTTTTTTTTTTGAGTTTATATAAAGAGATACATGATTTAATTTAAAATTGTTATGATAATGTAGTGTGACTGTTCTTTACTTTGGAGTAACTATGATGGATGAAGTGATTAAAAGGGTGGCGGATAAATTTTTTTCTAAAATTTAAATCGATTTAAAATGTTAGTTTTAGTTTAGATCAAACCAATAATAAAAACAAACTAAATCGATTTATATCGATAAGAAACAAGTTGAATCAATCAAAACCACTATCGACTTAATTTATAATTTTAGACCTAAACTTAAAATATTAATTAATTTGTAAGGCTGAAGTTTTTCATTTATATTTTATATTATAAGAATATATATTTCAGTTCATTAGTTGGAATTAAAATAAAAAAAATTAATTTTATAGCTTATAAACTTAAAAATAAAAAATATTTTTTAAAATTTTATATTAATTAAATTTAAATGAATTATTATTTATTGATTAAAATAATAAAAATAAAATAAATTTTAAAATAATTATTTTTCATAATTTGAGAGTCTCTTATATGTTGTTAGAGGAGTGAAATTTAGTATTTTTCTCATCAACAAATTAAATATATACATAAGATTAAAGTATCTTGACTTCAAAGTTAAGATTATTTAAGTCAGTTGAGAATGAAGGTATAAAATATCAAATTATAATAAAAAAATAAGCAATTTTAATTTTAAATACTTTTTTTAGTTTTAAATTACTAATAACAAGTATATTTAATTAACATGATTGGATTATTTAAAACAATCTTGAGGTTATAATCTTTTTTGAGGGTTGAACTTTACAATTTGTAGGTTTTAAATCGATATTATTTTTGTTAAACTAATGGTTATTATTCATTTTAAAGTTGGAAAAAAAATTAATTTTAATATGAATCCGATTTATTTATTAATAGTATAAAAAATTAAATATTAATATCATTCATTTATTAAATAAGTAATTCAGATATAACTTATTTAGACGTAATTATTAAACGAATCATTAAAAAATCGTAAATAAATCATAAATAAATTATAAGCGAATTATAACAATCATTTTATTCGTTTACGATATGAATTCATTTACGATTTTTTTATTTTTTTATAATTCATAATTTATACGAATAAACGAATCATAAATAAATTAAAATAATTATTTTATTTATTTATAATATTAATTCGTTTATAATTTATATTTTAAATGAATAAACGAATTTAATAATTTAAATAATAATACAATATAATTATTAAATAAATAATATTAGTATAATTTATTTATTAATAATGTGACCTGTGGTGACACCTTCGACTCAATAAGCAAAATTAAACAAAACGTTTGAAAGCAGAAAAGAATAATCTCTAGCAACGAGGGACACGTGTACCCACCGGCCATATAACTTCGTCTCATCTTCAGTCTGTTAACTTTCCCGCTCGGCTTAAACCCCAGACGATTAAGGTCACGAACTTTCTGGTTGTTTCTCAGGAAACCTTTCACATTTTTTTTCCATGCAAGTTTTCGTTGACTAACCAATTCACAATGTTCTTAACGAACATAATACACCGCAAGCTATCATCTCTCTTGCAACCATGGTTGCGATACGAGCCGGAGCTGGAACTGAAATTAGGGTTCATAAATTCTCTCGCGATTATAAAGAACCTCAGCTTTAACGATTTGGCTCTCAATCAGATACTGAACAAAGACTCGAGTAGCGTATATGTGAAGGAATTCAAAGTCGAACACCTGAGCCTTCATTTCTCGAATTGGTCTAGCACTGCCTTCTCCTTCGAAGTTCACGGCGTCCACGTCACACTCTCAACTAGGTAATTGGCTGTCACTACAAACTCGTGTAGTCGTGTTGGACTCATGTACTTTTTCTAAATTTTTTCCGTTTCTGGTTTTATGTATTTTGTTTTGAATTTCTGTCTCCTTAAGGGAATTGAAGAAGGAAGGATCCAGAAAGGATAAGAAAATGAGTAATTCTGATTCAGAGGATGTGAAAAAGAGTCTGTCTGCTATCGATCCTGAGGTAAACTTGTGTTATAGTGCTTTTGTTTATGTATTTTTTCTTCGTGTAGCTGTCAACTGTGTATTATTGGGTGATTTTCATACTTTATGCAATCCTAAATCCTTACAAAGAGGGGATGCTTGATATTAACTTCAGGTTGTTTGTGAACCTGCTAATGATAAATAGTTTTAGTTCAATTCTGATGATATTAATTGAGCCATCAAGGCATTGTTTTAAATCGGCTTGTTAACAAGTGGACTATTTACTAAACCTGTATTTGTTTTAATCAAATGGAGATTGAGTGAATAGTCCACCTGCTCCTTTATTTGCTTTCTAGTGCAAAATCATCCAAGGCCTCATTCATGTGGTGACAATCAATTTGTGGGTGCTCAGCTTGAGAAGTTGACATATGACTGTAAAAGTTAAGAGACTTAAAAATTTGGTAGTATGAACCATTTGTTCTCCTTGGCTTATCAATGCATTCGAAAGCTTGTATGCTAATTTGATCAGTTATACTTAGCGAAAATAACGGAGGCTTTTTAATCTTTTATCAGGGTTGTGCCCTACATGATGTCTTGGAAAGGATCTTGAACACCACTCCATCAAGAAGCAGGATTACTACTTCTATTTTAAATCTTATTCTCAATCATTGCTGTTTAAAGATGCTTAGCATTAGTCTGCAACTGCAGTTACCCATTTCCAGTGATTCCTTTGCATATATCTCAGAACTAAAGGAGCTTAGTTCAGAATCCAAGTATTTTCAGCAACGATGCCTTTTGAGAGGATTAGTTGGTTCACTTTTCCAGCCTTTGAAAGAGAGCTCATTTGTTATCAACGGCAGTGATTTTGAGATTGGGTATAAAAGGAATGATCGTATAAACCATGTTTGTTCTTCAAATGAGCTGTTTGCATGTGTTAAATTGGATGAATTTCAGCTAGTACATTCCCATATTCGCTTTCCAGAATTAGTTGTCTTCTTTTCTCCAGTGGATCTTGCTGTTTTTGCGTTTCTTGGTGAACTATCTCCAAAAGGGTCAAAGCATGGTAGAAATGGTCGGTTATTATGGAAACTAGCTTCAAGAAGAATTGGCCATATAGTTTCAGCCCCTAGTTTGTCATTACATAATTTAGTTGCTCTTGTTAATCTGTGGCTACGTTATGTCAATGCCTATGAGTATTTACTGGTCCTACTTGGATATTCTGCTGACCATTTACTAAAAGTATCTGCTGCGAAGATGTCCCAAGATAAAATGTTTTTAGCTTCTGCCAAAAACAATTGGGAGGTGATTACTGATATTGAGAAAGAGCTGCCTCCTGAAGCTATTGCGCAGGCACGGCGTATAGCCCGTTACAAAGCTGCATTAAATGTTCAAGGGGATGAAGATGGTTGCAAAGAATTCTTTGTCAATAGTCGCTTAAAAATTTTCCACAAGATTCTTCCGCTACTAGCATGCATATGGAAAGTTATGTACAGAATATTCCATCTAACTGCACATTTTCTATTTTTCTTTAAATATTTGACTAAGGAGTCAGAATCTAATTTGTATCTGGGAATTGTTTCTGAATATTCCGATGCACATCATGGCTTCTTTCTAAACCTTGAAAAAATTTTAATCACTTTTTATCCAGAACACTCAGCTGAGCCTGTTAATCAAAGAGTAGAATCACAAACTGGTATTTCATATTCAGATATCATTTCATTCTGTCTTTCAGTTGACACTCTGATATTGATGTACGCAGAAGACATTTCTGAAAAGTCTTTGTTGATTTCCTGTGGGCAATTGAAGGTTACATCCTCCACTTTTATCAGAGCTCTCACCAGGAGAAGTAGCTCAAAAGATTCTACTACTTCTGTGAAAGGACATCGTAAAGGCAGAGTTACTAATGTCAAAAGTGTTTTGTGCAGTGATCCTGCAGAGATGTTTATTCTTTCGGAAATTAATAACAGCAGTCCGACTGATCATGCTGAAGGTGCATTTGACCCAGTTTTTGAAAATTTTCTGGGAGAAATGTGGTTGAATTGGAAAAGATTTTGCATGAAATTCAAAGAAAGTGAGCTCGAGTATTCGGAAAATCCATGGCTTCTCTGTGAGATTAAAAGCTTTTTGACATATCCAGACATCAAGAATCCAGATTCTGGGTTTTGGAAATGTAATTTGACTGTGGGAAAGTTGAATTTGGCTTTGGAATATTCATCTATACTATCAATGGCTATTCTGTTTCGGCAGATAGAACATGCTGTATGTTGGACTGAGGGCAATGGAACATCAAGGGTTCCTTCAGGGTTTCCACAAACCATTGCTGATCAACCAGAGATCAGTAGTGAAGATAAATATGAGAGCTGTGCTGGCGGAATAAAGACAGCCTTGTGTAGAATGCTTCCAGAGAAACATATTCAAATTGGAGTACTCATAGCTGGTCCTCATATCCAAATGTCATTAAGGAAGGTTGGGTTTCAAGGTGGAAGTGAGGAAAAGAATCATCTAGTTGGTCAGGATGATTTTCACCTTGAAATTGATGTTCACAACATTGAGTTTGTTGCCTGGCCAACCTCAAAACCTGATTTGGCATCATTTACCAGAATCCCAGGATCTGATGATGCAAAATTAGAGTGTCTTGGATTGCAGAAGCCTCTGATAATTGCTAAATCAGATGATGAAAAGTATGCATCTCAAGGGTGGATTTCACTTTGTGCGTACGTTAGAATTAATGGTTTGAATGCTTACTTGGTCAACTATGTGGGAAAGCAACAGAATCAAATTTTTGCGTTGAAGCCAATAAGCTTTCACTTATCTTCCTTCAGGTAGAGGATTTTGCCCTTATATTTCACTTTATATTCTTTTCATAGGAGAACTTCGGTCCCATATTTTACATTTTTTTGAATAGATTACAATCAGCTGAAGGAGGGTGTTATTTTATTTTTTCCATTCCTGCTCCCCAATTATAACCCAAAAGAGAAAGCAAAATACTAGGGATCTTGAAATTTGTAATGTGAGGTATCTTTCTTTATTATATATTAAAAAAGCTTTCATTTTGTTTTTGTCATACCTATCGCATCCTTCCTTATTTCTTGATTTGCCTAAAGTTCTCTTGTTTGGACAAGGTTCTTTAATTTTTTCTAATGTTCTCGACAATATATTAGGTTGCCACTGGAAATGGTGCAGTATAATTCCTAGACATGGAAGTTCCATCTTGTCCTTTATTGCTTTTCCTGCAGTGTGCAATTCTTCCTGAATCATTTTTTTGTTTTAGATGCTTTGCATATATTTTTTCATTTTTTTACCTTTCTCATTTGTGAAATTTTATGGTGATCATTAGAACTATAAATTGGCTGAAGAGAAACATTTTTGTGCTGTCATTGTCAAGAGTATCTATGTTGTCTTGATTGGTAAAAAGATTGTATTTTTGGCAGGGAGTATGTTCATTCATTGACCGCAACTGTTATTGCCTTCTCAGCAGCTTTGTGTGGGATGGCTGGGGGTTTCACTATTATGTCATTTATGGATGAGTTGTATGCTGTATTTCAGGTGATTTCTTATTGGGGATTAAATTTGATTATTAATATTCTTTTTCAATGTTAAATGATATTATGTGATGATGTTCACCATGTTTTCAGTTTTTATTCTTCATGTATTTTTTCCTTTTATTTCTTTAATTTTTTTTCTTCTTATTTTTTAATATGTGAGGCTCTACTCCCCATAATGAAGAAGTTATTTTTACTGCCCCGCATATTACGTGTTTCACGGGTTTAGTGCACCTTGAGTATATTTGACGGTCCTATATTATGTCTAAATGGAAACCTTATGACTAATGATTGATGCTTACAACTATGGTGTTCTATAGAAAAGGGATTTGAATTGACCATGTGGTAATTATTGTTCTCAAATTAGAAAGAAATTTGTCAAAGTTTGAAGCTAGAAAAACAATACTAGTGACGCATGATGTCAATTTTGATGAAAAGAATTAACCTTTGTTGTTTTGAAACTGAAATTACTGCTATGGAGTATGATTGACGAAATGATATGATGGTAGAAATGAAATTTATGTGAATTTCTTTAATTATACAACATTGCCCAGGTGTTATGAGAGTTCTTAAAATAGTTAGCATTTTAAGTTACTGGCTGTCATAGAAATTCATGAATTGCCAATTTTGATTGTAATCACTGTTTGCTAGAACTTGCTGCTTCAAGGTGCCGTGGGGAGGCTTGGGCAGTTGGGCTCATATTTGTTGACTGACGTTGACTAATAATAGCATGTGGTATGATTTTTATAGGGTTTCTGTGATGTAAGGCCACAAGACGAGAGAGTGAGGGTGAGAGAGAGAGGGAATGAGAGGGATAAAGAGAAGGGAAAGAGTAAGAAAAGACAAGGTGCAAGGGTTTCTTTATTTTTGTTCAATCAATAAAAAATTCATCTAAAAGCACTACATCGAGGCCTATTTATAGATGCCACACCAATCTTGAGAAAGTCACTTGCATGTATGTATGTGCTTCTGCATTAAAAAGTGGTCAATGGCCTTGTTGTTAATGAGATGAGTATATTATTACTATGACATTTATAATATTGCTATTACATTGTTAACGGGATGATTACATACTTTTGTGATCTTTAGACACTTTTCTTGGCTGACTTCTTGTTCACATCTTTGTAATTCTCTCTCTCTCTCTCTCTCTCTCTCTCTCTCTCTCTCTCTCTCTCTTCTTCATCTTTTTTTTTTTTTTATAAAATTTTTAAGTTTCTTTGTTTTGTATTAAAAAAAATACTATTACTATTATCCTTTTTCTAAATGGAAAAAGAGTTCAGTGAACTAGAGAAACTCGTAAAATTACATTGTTGCTTCTTTTGTTGTCCTTTTTTGGTCTTTCAAACTTTGGAATCCTTGTTGTAATGTATTCTTTTCTTACCACTGTAGCAGTAAATTTTTTTTTCTCAGGTGGTTACAGGGTCATTCTCTGCAGTGTCATATGCTTTGAAGAGATCTGATTCTTCAGTTTATGTACACATTCAAGAATTTATACGGCAGGATATAGTATCCTTGGAACATGAAAATGAGAATACTGTAAAAGGAGTACCCTTGATATGTACTAGCACTCTGTTTTCACTTAATGGGACCTTTAAGCTCAAGCCAGTGGATATATTTTGTCATAAATCTAGGATAAGAGATGAGGTGGACCTTATGAAAAATATTGATGCTTCGAGTAGTAAAAATTTGGCTGATGATATGCTGGATTGTGGAGTTTGGATTTCTGTTGAGCAAACATGTCTTGACATATCTTGTGAAGAAGGGAGAATGGAAGTTTTTATTGATTTGTCAGGAATTAAGTCTCAATTGGTCAGGTACGAGGATCATATAGGAAAAAGTTTTGATCTCTTGGTGCTTAGAAATTTGTTGCTACAGCCACATAATTGCTTACACGAACTGTCTCTTTCTAACTGCATATTTACATTATGGTTGGGTCGCCCTCATGATGCCTTAGCTTCAGGTACTGCAAGTGATACAATTGGTAGTTCTCATTCTGGGTGTAATATATCACATTCGGTGGAGAATTTCCCTTTAGCAAGTGAATTTGAAAAATCAACTGTTTGGTCTGGTCGTTTTGTTCAGAAGTTGGGATTTGCTCCAAATGCCTTCACACCAGCCCCAAGTCACTGGATACTCCTAAACATTGCATTTGGCGAGGTTTTGATGACGAGATGCTCAGTAAAGAATGGTCTGGTTGGATCACATCAAGTTAATAAGCTTCTGTCGTCACTTTCTGTGGGGGGAGAATTTCAGACAGTTTCTTGGGCAATCCAGGTGAATAATCTTCTTGTTTAGGAAAAAGAATATTGTGCTTTATCTTTTTTTGGTTTTACTTGCTCATACAATCTAACTTTGGGAACCTTTTTGTTTAAATTGCTTAACTGCTTAAAAATAACTAAATATTTTTAAAAGTCTTTTCTTGTCTTATTTTTCTAAATGGGGGTGACCTATGATGTTACTGGCAGGGTGGTCTTCTTTTTCTTGAGATAACAGCTTTGCTGATGTTCGTTCGCTGTTTTTCTTCATACCTTGACCACATTGCGAATCTTTTATCTATCTTACAATC
Organism: Cedrela odorata; assembly: GCA_035584115.1. Taxonomy (NCBI): domain Eukaryota; kingdom Viridiplantae; phylum Streptophyta; class Magnoliopsida; order Sapindales; family Meliaceae; genus Cedrela; species Cedrela odorata. The sequence continues at coordinate 16,850 of JAXCLQ010003163.1, forward strand.
ATCTGCTGAAGATAATGTGCATATGACTGGACCAAATAGTGATTTTATCGAGGAGTCTACCCAAGGAACACTCCTTACATCTCAAAAAGCCAAAAGAGAACTGCTGGAAGTTTTTACCGCTGATGTGTCACAATTTTCCGTTATTCTTCTTTTTGATGATGAATCTGGTATATGCATCCCTTTCTTAGTACTTAATTATAATTATCCCAAAATTTCAATAATTGGTCCAGTTATGCAGGGAGTGTTCGGGAACTTGTGCTAGAGGTTGATGCTCATATGAATCTTGGAATGACAAACTTGGAAAGAAAATTCATAATTAACTTATCTCGGTTGTCAATTCTTTCTCAATTTCTTCAAGAAAGCGTGGAAATTCAAATTCCTCATTTCTCTTCTGTCATATCAAATGAGTTGTCATCCCGTTTTGTAGCTGGAGAAGGCACTGTAACAGTTCAGTATAATGATCAGCATGGTTCACTTGATGGTGCAAGTTGCTCGAAGAATCCTGTTTCCCTCAATGAATTTTCCATAAACAATTGTGCTTCTGAAGTCTTCTGCTTAAGCCATCAAAATTTTATCTTGAAGCACTTAATTGCTTTTGTTTCAGCTGAGAAGCTTGAGAATCATTGGGTTGGCAATGGTTCTGTTTCAGGTTTTGATATGACGATTTCTCTTTCAGAATTACAGGTGCGAGATGCTCTGTTGTTCTTAATTCTATTTGAGATTTCTGGTTCCCATTTTTACTTATATGCAATAGTACATGGGGCTGATTTTAGTTTGTCATGTGTCTAATCTGTTCTTTTATGTCAGTTGATTCTGACTACAGTCTCATCCTTCTCCGGGATATCCAGCAAAGAAATGGCTAGTAAAATAACAGAAGGGAACCAATCAGTTAACCAAGAAACCAGCTACGGTTTTAAAGATATGGTTCCTAATGGTACTTTGATTTCTTCACTGTTTTCCAATTTTGGAGATCCGGATGCTGTTTATGTATGGGTTTATATTTTAGAGATTTTTGTCTAATTGATTTTTAGTAAATCCGGTGGCAGACCTCTTGTCCATCTCACATTTTGTACTTATTTTGCAATAGAAATAAAGTAATACTTTTTCTTATCATTAAAAAAGAGGTACTTGATTTCTCAAAGGCTTAAATCTCTTGCATGAAAATCTTGGGAATTCGAATTAAAAATGACTTATTATTTGTATAGGAGCAATCGTTGCCATTCAAGATGTACACCAACATTCATACTTTACAGTTGAAGGTGGAGAAAATAAGTATGCTCTAACAGGTGCAATCCATTATTCTCTTGTGGGAGAAAGGGCTCTTTTCAGGGTAAGGAATTCTGATTGCTTCATTCATCAAATGTGTGGCCTTAAATATTGACAAGTTAATTTGTCATTTAAATTTTTGTGTATTCATTAGCTGTCTACATACAGACCTAAATCACAGCTGCTTTATACTGAAGTTATGAAGTTTCTAGACTTTATAGCATGAAAAGTTGGGTAACAAAATTTTGTGATATTTTAGTTTGGTTGCACATATTTGTTGTAGCACAAAAAGAATGCACAAAATTGTTCAATTGACTAATGCTTGTGTCACAGTACAGCTATGTGGTAGGTACGGTTTTGAGGTAGTCCACTAGATGGTATGGTTGTGCAGCAAACAGCTTATGATTGTATATATGGTGCATAAATTGCTGTTATATACACAAAATTGCACTACAAATTTCTAAAGGAAGATGTGGTACTTATGAATTACTAAAACAGTCACAAGTCATTTATCATTCAGTTCTGTGATTGGGTTTATTACTTGTTGGACTTTAAGATGTCTCTTTGATTGTTTACTCTAAACCTCTTCTCAAACTTGTGTACAGGTCAAGCACCACAGTCAATGGAGATGGAATTCCTCAGTTTTTTGGTTCTCTTTGATATCATTGTATGCTAAGAATGATTTAGGGGAACCGTTGCGATTGAACTATCATTCGGGATCATGTTTTGTTGACATTTCCAGCACTGATGATAGCAGTTGGGCACTTTGGAGAATGTTGTCTTGTGAGTCTGAGAGTTACAAGGGTGATGTGGACTGGGAGCCTTGGAATCAATTGGTTAAAGATACCTTTTATCTTGTGAACAAGAAGAATGACTGCGCTGTTGCCTTTGTTGATGGGGTTCCAGAGTTTGTTAAGAAGCCTGGAAATCCATTCAAGTTCAAAGTTTTCAATAACCTTTCTGTAAATCGTGACTTGGTAGTATCAGATAGGTACTCTCTGGATGCTTCTGGAACTAATGTATCTCGTATTGAACATGATGATGAAGGAAAAACTTCCGAGAAGAGTGGAGGTCTCCCTTGCATTGATATTACAATTGACAAAGTAGCTCTGACCATTGTCCACGAGCTTTTAGATACAAAGGACAGGTTTCCTCTCCTTTGTGGTTGCATCTGTGATACCCAAGTAGCTGTACAAAGTCTATCTACTAAATCCAGGGTTATAAGCACATCAAGGGCTTCACTATCTTACTTTGATGCCCAAAGGAATTTATGGTGAGCATCCATTTCAAAATTCAAATTGAATGGTAGAGCTAATTTTATATTATTATTAATTACCTTTTGTTTAAAATTTACTTGCCATTCAATTCATGTCACTGAAATTGTAGGAGAGAACTTGTTCATCCAGTTGAAATATGCATATACTACAGTTCTAGTTCCCAAATTCAGGGTTCAGAAATTTTTTTGGGTAGAGTGCCTCTTCGAATCTATTGCAGAATTAAGGAGGTAGGAGTTTTGTTAATTCAGATCTTTTTTTTTTTTTTTTCCCAAAGGACTCCTTTTACCTCTTACAATGCTCTTAACAATTTGTGTTGTGTCATATTAGCAGTTTCAGATATTTCTCACCGAGGTTTCGCTGGACATTCTTCTGTTTGTGATTGGGCAATTAAATTTGGCTGGTCCTTATTTAATCAGAAGCGACCGGATTCTGGCCAACTGTTGCAAGGTTTTTTTTACTCAATTATGTAGTTGGTTCCCATAGGCATCTCTGTCTCTCTCGCTCTCTCTCTTCCCTCCATCCATCTGCATGTGTTGGGTTGTTGAAGAGGGGGGTGTTTGGTTGCTTGTATTTGTGTGTGATAATACTACTACTGATAATTCTGATTTAACTCTTCAACTTTGGAATGATACTGGATCATTTTGTATTCACATTTTTCTTTATCCAATTAAACATTGATTATAAAGAAGCCTGAATAGATTGGAGTTGGGACCACTATAGTCTCTCTTTCTTAATTCTCTTTCATCTTACAATTTTATTATATATTCTGATTCTGGATTTGTTATAATGTATAATTACTACTACTGTGGCAGGTGGAAAACCAGTCAGGCTTAAACCTTCATTGTCACTTTTACAATCAACATAGTGTGACAATAGGTAGAAAACAGTCTGCTTCCGTTTTCTTAAGGTATTTCCTTGAACTACATAGATCACAATTTCCCGTGTTTTCATCAAAGTCTTCCGTTTGCTTTCAGCATTTCCTTGAATCATGTAGATCATACTTTCACACATTTTAATTGAAGTTTGCCGTTTGCTTCCAGCTTCATATTGTCCCGTGTTTTCATTGAAGTCTTCCATTTGCTTTCTGCATTTCATTGAACTACATAGATCATAATTTCCCACACTTTTGTTGAAGTTTGCCATTTACCTTCAGCTGTTGTGATGATAGGCAGAAAATATTATGCTTCATCTGCTTCTTTTTTTCTCCATCTGCTCTTGTTTATTTTATGTGTATGAATATTCATATACGTCTAAACACTCATATATATGGTTTAAAGGATAATGAATGACATAATTTTCAGAAAAAAATTGGGCTTAATACTGAACGGGTACTAGTGTCTGATCAGCAATTGGTTTTTAAAGAATGTACTATCATTATTTTTTGTGTTGGTGCTTTGAAAGTCATTTTTGTGTGCACGTATACATGCATGCTGGCATATGCATTTGCACTGTTTTGTGTATTTGATAAATTGATTGATCTGGATTATTTCATGTTTGTAAGGCACTCAACTTTGGCAAATCAACCTCCAGATAGTTCATCAGTTGTTTCAATCCAACTTTCTGTTCTTGGTTCTTTTACAACTTCTTCAATTTATCTTTCACTTTTAGAAGCTCGATCATTTGCTTGGAGAACACGAATACTGTCAGTCCAAGGTATGTAAAACGTTGTTTCCTGTGCAACACTGTCAAATACTTTACCAAGTACATTGTTAAGAAGCTTCGGACAAATTTGGAGGTTTGTTGGGGTCTTTACAGCCAGCCATAAACTACTGCGTATGTGTTTTTTTTAATTCATGTTAACACTGTCTCTGGCTGTGCCAATTATGAGTCCTATTGGAATGCCGCCTATGCTGTGCCTAACTCTGTTTGCAACATATGGATTACGTTATAAACTTAAATGTTTATGGCAGCTTTAGTGCTTTATTTTGTGTAACTTCTGTAATTTTGGTGGAGACTGGAGAGAGAGAGGTAGAGAAATGCTGGCATCAGCTTATAAATAATTTGAGAATGGACCTAAAGACCCTCCATATAGTGAGAAAAAAAAAAAGACAATTTGTTAATACTTGCTTTTGGAGTTGTCTTCTTTACTTGGAGAAGAATCCTGTTTGAACCTCACACTTGGTGAAGTTTTCAGTCAGAAGTCTGTTAATGTTCTGATTTCAACAGAGATTGTGCTTGGTGAGCATATGCGAGAAAGACTACAAAAGATATGGTTATATTGGTGAAAGATTTGTTGGCTACTGTGGTTTGATTCCGTTCAAAAAGTTGTAATAAAGAGGGATAATTACTAGGTGAACAGGGATGACAATATGAGTGCACTAAAGTAGGCTTGCTTACAGATCTCTCCCTTTTTCTCTCTCTCTCTCTCTCCTTTTTTGGGGCAACTAAACTTCTTTATTCAATACGTGAATATGTACATCACCTCTATACTTTTGTCAAGAACTTTTCTACTAACATTATACTGGAATGAGCATGGTAAAAGTCCTTGAAATCTTAAATCTTATTGATTTACTTTTGCTACTCAGTCAATCAGCTGATTTTTATGTGCAATCCTTTTAAATGCCACGAATAATTCAGAAATCAAAATCAAGTTACTTTTGTTGTGACTTAGCTCATGTTTTGTTATTGAGCAGACTCAAGAACTTACCCAGGGCCATTTATTGTGGTTGACATTTCTAGGAAATCTGAGGTACATGTTCAAATTACTGCTCTCACTCCTTATTTTCTGCATAGTTTATAGGTGCTCTCAGCATTCCTAGTTTGATTTTTTTCCCTTTCATTCTTGTAATAACTGGTAGGATGGACTGTCAATTGTGGTTTCTCCTCTAATAAGAATACATAATGAAACGGAATTCTCCATGGATCTTCGCTTTCGACGAGTCCAAAAAAAGGAAGATGAGTTTGCATCTATTCTGCTAAAGCCAGGGGATACCATTGATGATTCCATGGCAATGTTTGATTCTATTAGTTTCTCTGGTGGATTAAAGAAGGCGTTGACGTCTTTAAGTGTTGGTATGCATTGTAACTCTGATGTTTTAATTATGTCTAACTTCAACAACAGTTCTACTTAAGTTTACTTTTCACTGGGAATAATTAGTCTTCTTATCTTCCCATTCTTCTTATTATAAATTTGTAAAAATTTGTATTTTTCATTTGAGAAGCACAGATCAAGAGTGATCTGAAGGGAAGTTCAGGGTGGGATTTGTTTGTGTGCTCGTGCATCTGTGTGTTCTTTAAAAACCTTACAAATCCACCTTCCCAATTGGTTGAACCAGAATATCTAACAAAAAATAAATAGACTGCAGAGGAATGATTGAAGTGTAGATTGTACCCTGTGGAGTTAGGTCATTCAAATTTTATGTTGAAGAGTTTGGATTTTCAGTGCATGAAAAAAGGATGTAGATAAAATTATAGTGAACTAAATTTAAACTCGACAGATTTTGATTATCTTGCTTTATTATTTCTATTCCTTGTGACCTATTAAAATTGAACTTGCTAAAGTTATCCTATCTCAATGATAGAGGGTGGGGCTGGGACTTAAGATTTGGATTTGTTGCTGACCAATACAAATACCTCAAAAGTAGTTCTAAATAATATATGGTTTTCCAACTTTGTTTCAATAAGCTGCTTTTAATAGTAATTATGATACTTGCTTGTCTCTTTTTTTTTTTTTTTGGCTATTGAATCCCACCTTCGTATACTTAAAAGGCAAAGATAAGTTAGGATGTGTTCACTGTCTTCTTTCTTTATTCTTCTGGTAAATGTAGCTTTTTCTCCTGAAATCTTATGAAACTTTTGTGGTTTGATAATTAATTTGTAGGAAACTTCTTATTCTCATTTAGACCTGGAAGTCCTGATGGCTTGATAAACTCAAAGAGGTCACTTTCAGTGGAATGGTCAGAAGAGCTTAAAGCTGGAAAGGCTGTTCGTCTCCCTGGAATTTTTGATAAATTAAGCTATGAAGTCCGAAGGGCTTTATCTGTTCAATCGGAGAAATGTTCCCTCAGCACTGCCCAATGTGTCCTCAAATCTGAAGATATCCATGTTACAAGCATACATTTCCTAATTCAAAGTATTGGAAGAGATGTGCCTATTATAGAACCTGACAAGTCTAGTGATGGATTGGAGACTAGGAGTTTGCCAACTGTGTTACGAGAGCAGAAGGAAATTTTTCTTCTTCCAACTGTGCGGGTCTCCAATTTATTGCACTTGGAGCTACATGTGCTCTTGACTGAGACAGGTAAAGTGCAGCAAATGAACTGGAATAATAATTCTTATATTTTATTCAACTGTCCTAACTTCCATTTGTTTGCAGATCTGTGTACCACCACTGGCTCTGAAGACATTGGGAAGCAGGCAACTATACCATGTGGATCAACATCTGATTTTTATGCTAATCCTGCCATATTGTATTTTACTGTTACTTTACCTGCTTTTAAATCAAGCTGCAAACCAGTAAACAGCAGTGATTGGGTAAAGAAGTTAGTTAAGCAAAAGAATGATGTCCATTATTTGGACATTGATCTGGATTTTGGTGCTGGCAAGTATTTTGCATCTTTAAGATTGTCTCGTGGGAAGAGAGGCATATTAGAGGTTGTTACATGATGGCCATATATAATTTTAGTATTTAGTTGATATTTCTAGTCATCTCTAGTTTTATGTCCAATACATATTTGATAGCAGTTCCAAGTAATCTTGTCAATAAGTTAAACTGCTTATCTGGTTGCAGGCTGCTATCTTTACATCGTATACCCTGAGGAATGAAACTGATATTTCTCTACTTTTCAATGCCCCTAATCAGAAGCCTCTGTCAAGGTAGTCATTGCAATAACTGAAGAATAATTAATGAACTCTTTCAGAACTCGTCTACTGTCTCTCTTTTGTGTACTTCATATCCATACATATTTGCAGGGATGAAGTATGGAAATTTGGTTCCAGTATTCCTCCTGAGTTAGGGTTGTTTTTGCCCCCAAAGTCAACTGGATCTTGGTTTCTAAAGTAAGATAAATTATGTGACCTGTCTCTGCAAATGCATAAGGTGTATCCTCTCCCTGTATGATGCTGATAATTGCTTGATGTTTGCCAGATCACACAGAGTGCAGCTAAGATTGTTAGAAGATCATTCATCTGAGGCTCTGTTAGACTTGGATGCTTTATCAGGCCTTACAGAGATAAAATTGCAAATAGAGGAAGGATCGGGTGTCAAGTATATTAGCAAGTTTGGAGTGTGTATGGGACCATCTTCAAGTAAAGTGGTTGTTCCATCACAAACAATAACTGTTGTACCGAGACATGTTGTACTTAATGAGACGGAGGAAAGGATCATCATCCGTCAATGTTATTTGAAGGTTTGCTCTCAATCCATCAATTCTTGAGTTGTAATTTCTATCTTGTTGGATATTTTTAGATAAATTATTATGGCTTGTGCTCTTAACCCCTCCCTCCTTCAATTCTTGAAAGGATGACATGGCAGACATGATTCACATCAATAGTAAACAGAGAACAGCGTTGCAGTTGCGTGATGGAGTGAACAAGAAGAGAGAATTCAGTTCTTTTGAGAATTTCATCAGAAAGCATAGAAATGATAATGATAAATCATTGATGTTTATTCAGTTTCGACTGGATGAATCCAAATTGGGTTGGTCAGGGCCACTATGCATCTCTTCACTTGGACGTTTTTTCGTAAAATTTAGAAAACAATCTGATCAAATGACAGAAGTGGACAAAAATGTAACCGAATTTGCAGTTGTGCATGTTGCAGAAGAAAGCTCCACTCTTGTTGTGCACTTTCAAAAGCCACCAAATGTCAATTTACCATATCGGATCGAGAACCACTTGCGTGGTGCATCTGTTACTTACTATCAAAAGGTTGTGTTCTTGTTCCATTTATTGTATATTTCAAACACTAACTTAATGCTTGTAGAGTGGAACTATTATGTGTGTGAGTTTTTTTTCAATAATTGTTGGAGAATTTTTCAGGATTCATCAGAGGTGGAGGTCCTTGGATCTGAAAGCTGTGTGGATTATGTGTGGGATGATTTGACACTTCCACATAAACTGGTTGTTTTAATCAATGGTAATTATTGATCCTATTACTTTATATACTTTATTTAGTTTAGTTTAGCTTCAATGTTTCTTGGATCCCGCAATCAAAATTGGAGATTAAGTGATCTAACCTGGGGATTTGTGGATTTAGTCATGAATTTCACTTTTCTTTTTTCATTTGAAGGTTTAGCTTTATTCATGCACAAAGACTAACTATCTATCAATTTCGATTATGAAATGTTGCATTCATGTGCGACCAATCATTTAAGCATTAAGCTCACAAGTATGTTGTTGTATTTTAGCAGGCAATCTATAGCTATGTGCGGGATCAGGTTGTCTGATTTTACTTCTCTATTTAAGTTGATCAAAGGGAGGGCCAGACTTAGATGGTGGCTCCCAATATAGCATGATGTAATTGGTCTTTTCTCTTTTATATGCATATACTCAAATCTTTTTGCAAGCATAAACAAATATGAGAGTAGATTATGGTTTAGTTTAGTTTTAATTTGTTGAGTATGGTTCAACCAGGTAAATATGTGGCCTGTAGACATATGAAAGGATTTCTTAGACATCAAAATGTACCTTCTTTAGGTTACACTGCTATTCGAATATCAGAAAGGCGTCTACCACATGTCATGTGCAATACAGTCCTTTCACCTCATTAAGTTCCATTGCCTGAAATTAGATAGCCTAGGTGGTGGAGTGCTGATTATGGGCAAACAAAAACCCCACAAATTAATTGGATATATTGATTTTATTTGTAGATATGCATACATTGCGTGAAATTAACTTGGACAAGGTGCGGCCATGGAAGCCCTTTTTCAAACATAATCAACATAGAGGGTTAGCATCCCATGTCGTTTTTGGCAAAAAACCAGGAGACCAGAGAACTAGTGTTGGTGAATTTAATGGAATAGAGATGGTAAAGGTGGGTTATGAAGTATGTGCAGATGGTCCCACTCGCGTTTTACGAATTTGTGAACCTCCAGATTGTCGTAAGGAAGAAACAAAATTCAAGTTCTGTGCTAAGATTCAGCTAAGAATATCCCATTTTGCACTTCATTTACTTGAACAGCAAAAGCAGGTCAGTATTTGTTAAATTAAACGTTTGGGGTGTTAGTGCATCTATCATGTCATTTCAAAATTTCTGAGTATGATCTAGTTTCTTTTTATCAGTTGACTCTTCAATCCGACTTTTTGCATCACCGCCCCTTTTTCCTTTTATTACATTATTTTCTTATTTTTTTCACTCTTTTAAATTGTGTGATACTATTCTATTGATGACAATGAGAAAGTTCCTTTATGATCTCTGTGGCCAATCAAAAGGCATCTTTATATCATATCACTAAGGTTGGGGATCTTTTTACTTAAATATTTTTGACCTAAATTGGGAACAAATTCCCATCCATAGATCCCATTATATCCAATTATTTAGATCCAAGGTAAAAAAAATAGTATTAATGTCACCTGCTGATCAAACCTATCAACCACTGGATTGAATATAATTAATGGTTGAGAATTTTGTGGACCACTTTTAATCAAAAACTTAAGTTAAAGATCCCTATCCTATCAGTTTAATTTAGCATGTTAGTTACAAGCTTATGGTTCCCCCTCAAAAATGAAAAGTAAGTTGCACTACTAACTGAAGTGACCCATCTTGCATTACTCGGAAAGTTGGGATTCCATACGATAGGAGACCTGAAAACCAAGAACAGCGTTAAACTAATTATGTTGATCTGACTTTCATGATTTCCTGAAGGATTTGGATGAGGGTGATGCATCGTTATATACACCAATTGCAGTTGCGAGGCTTGGTAATATCAATCTGGATTCTGTTTTAACTGATCAGCAGAAATATAACCAGATTTGTGTACAGGTAATATTTTTCCAGCGTATACTGATAGCTACTATTACTCACTACCTATTATCATCTTCTCTGGAAGGTCTTTGAATGATGCTTGAGGCAATTATCTTTGTTTTCTACTGATAGTCCCTTGGTTTTCAAATCATTGCAGTCATTGAATGTGGAATATAAGTGGGCAGGAGCTCCTTTCGCGGCAATGCTCCGAAGACATCAGTTGGATTACAGTGACTCAAATGATTTTGTACTCAAAATTGTCTGTATCCTACTTTCAAACAGCTCAAATGTGAAACAAATTAAATACTCGTCAATTGTTCTGCAGGTATATTCAGGAGCAACTCTTGTAGCTTTTCTTTTTCCTATTTTGCCTCAAGTTATTTTCTGTTGTTTTCTCATTGCTGACATTTGAGAATGCATGCACTGACTATAAAAACTTAAATTTTGTAACTTTGTCATACACAGCCTATTGATTTAAACCTTGATGAGGAGACCTTGATGAGAATTGTCTCATTTTGGAGAACATCTCTCAGTGACTCAAATACTCCAAGTCAGCAGTTTTACTTTGATTATTTTGAGATTCATCCGATAAAGGTTTGATGCATCTACTCTTCATTGCTTGACTTTTAGCTGGAATCTGACCTTTGCTGTTTCTATGTATATTTATAGATTACTGCTAACTTTCTTCCTGGGGATACTTATTCAAGTTATAACTCAGCCCAGGAGACTCTACGGTCATTACTGCATAGTGTGGTAAAGGTGTGACAGGCTTTTTCTCTAAATGTATATGAGACTTCTTGTGTGAAGTATATGTCTGTTCCATCAAGGTATGAGTTGATTTTGTACTTTGTAGGTTCCCTCCATAAAAAATATGGTTGTAGAGCTTAATGGTGTCCTCGTTACTCATGCTTTGATCACCATGCGTGAATTACTTAATAAATGTGCTCAACACTATTTATGGTAATCCTTTTATGTATCCTTTTGCTTTTTGATATATTTAGTATGTTAAATCTTGCCTAAAAAATTTGACATCATTGTCAGGTATGCCATGAGGTCAATCTACATTGCTAAAGGAAGCCCATTGCTTCCGCCAGCTTTCGCTTCTATTTTTGATGATTTAGCTTCATCCTCTCTTGATGTCTTCTTTGACCCTTCCCTTGGATTGACAAATCTTCCAGGTCTGACATTAGGTAACTTTCCTGCATAGCTTCCTTTACTTTTTCTTTGTTGGTTTTTTTCTTTTTTATCCTTTCTTCTGTATGTCAATGTTTATTAATATTTTTGGTGTCTATTTTTAACATCTTAACTCATGTATAAATGAAATTAATGGTGGGCATAGCTCACAGCAATAGAGTACATGAGCTCTAAAAACATATGCAAGAGATGTTCTGTCTACTATGAAGCAAATTATTGTTTTTCTTTCTTCTGCTGGACCGCTTTGAGCACATGCATGTTCTGTTTGTTTTATTTCATATTGGGTTTGGGATGGATTCTGTACGTAGAACAGGTAGTAGGATCATTTGTTGATTTGAGTCAATTTGGATGGGCAGGATTAACATAAGCTCATGGATTAGATATCTGGAGGGAGTGTGAACTTTGGCTGTCAGTATTAGGAGGGTGGCATCATCCTAGACTGCTGAAAGCAGAGTTGGGACTTTATCATCGAATAAGGAAATAGAGGTTCATGGCAATTACGTATGTAGTTCAACAAAATAGTTTCCATTATTCATTTTTTCCAGGTAGTTTCCTTTGAGAGGTCAATGGTTAATGTGCACTTAGGCCTCACCAAGAAAAGATTTTCTATTGTCGACAATGGACTATTTATTTATATATTACTGGTGTATTGTCAGGATGATGTGTTTTCTGTTGGCTAACACAGAAATTGTCTGCTAGCTAAATTAACCAAGTTTTCCTGATGTTTGCACCAAATGTACGACAATTATGTTGTATACCAGCACTATCGGTATAAGCATTTTCTCTTGGGATTTTATCATCTAGGTAGCTGATTTTTCACATTTTGTCAAGGACATAGCATTAGCTTGCCACATTTTTTAAATAGATTCCTGCCATTTGCTTCTCTGCTGATTGTTGACTGCAGGGAACTATTTTTAATTAAATCATAGTCGGAACTTCAGTTTTTTTTTTTTTTTTTGCCTCTTTGGTGAAAATTAACAGTAGGGGCCTATTTAGTAAAATGTAACATCTCAGAGACCTAGACGATGAAACTCCATCCTTTCTGTATTCTTTAGGGTTCCTTACTGCAAGATTTTCTGTAGTTGTGAATTTTAGTTTCTGTTCTGGCAGGTACCTTCAAATTCATTAGTAAATGTATTGATGGTAAAGGGTTTTCTGGGACAAAACGCTACTTTGGTGATCTGGGAAAAACTGTAAGTTTAATGTGCTTTCAGTTTGTTACGTGAATGCTATGGCAGTTGCCAAAACTGTTAACGGAATAGTGGCCTTGCAGTTGAAAGCAGCAGGATCTAATGTGCTCTTTGCTGCTGTAACTGAACTATCAGACTCAGTTTTAAGGGGAGCAGAGACAAGTGGTTTTAATGGATTGGTACAAGTCAACTCTCAATTTTTTAATTGCACATATAATACTATTTTGGTGTTAGCCTATTAAGGATTTGTGAGATTTCCACCCTTGCTAGGATTTGTAAGCCTATTAAGGATTAGCCTATTTCCATTTTTTAATTGTACATATAAGGTTTTAATTGTACATACAAGGATTTGATGATTTGGCTGTTTATGTATTTTCAAGGTGAGTGGTTTTCACCAGGGAATATTGAAATTGGCTATGGAGCCATCATTGTTGGGGACTGCTCTGATTGGAGGTGGCCCAGATCGAAAGATCAAGCTTGATCGAAGTCCTGGTATTAATGAGGTAATGTATGTAGAAATTAAATGCCAATAAAGAAAAAGAGCAAAATAAGAGCACATCAAAGAGGCTGAACATAAGTTTGTCTCTCTGGCGAAAAGAAAATAAGAACTATTGAATGGGGATGAGATTTTGTTTTAGGTTTTTTATTTTTATTTTTATGATGTCACCCACTAATTAGTTATTTGGAATTTTGCAGTTATATATTGAAGGATACCTGCAGGCTATGTTGGATACGATGTATAGACAAGAATATCTACGAGTCAGAGTCATTGATAATCAGGTAATTGATGAGGACTACGAATAATTTCCAGCTTATCCTAATCAATCATTGTTTGGGATTTTCATAATACATTGGACTCGATGAAGAGTTTGTTCCTTTCTAATTGTATCGACAGTCTGGGATTATGTATTTCAAATTCCGCTGTCACTACTAGAGCTACCGTATTATCAGTTTTGTAACAGTTCACTTTATCCATCTAGGTTTTTCTCAAAAACCTGCCCCCAAACAATACCCTCATAAACGAGATCGTGGATCGCGTGAAAGGTTTCCTTGAAAGTGAGGGATTGCTGAAAGGAGATCCTTCGACAACGTCCCGGCCCTTACGCCATCTTAGAGGAGAAAATGTGGGTGCCCTCATCTCAATCTGCTCATTTTTCTTTGTTCCAGTTTGCTTTTTAGGTTTCAAATTCGATTCTGGAAGTGATATTACTAAACTTTTTATCCATGCACGATTATAATACCATGTACAGGAATGGAAAATTGGACCGACAGTACTGACATTGTGTGAACACTTGTTTGTGAGCTTTGCTATCCGCATACTGAGAAGGAGAGCTGATAAGCTTATCGCCAACATCAAGTGGAAGAAAAAGTCGGAAACTGATGATCTTAAAGCAGTTGTCCCTGTGCAATCGGTAGAAGGGCCGGAGAATGTAAAGTTTATTCGAAAATGGGGTATTGGGAAATTTGTGTTATCAGGCATTATCGCATATATCGATGGAAGGCTCTGTCGTGGTATCCCAAATCCTATAGCAAGGCGGATTGTGGGTGGCTTTTTGTTGAGTTTTCTTGACAAAAGTGACGGTCAATGAACCTAATTTCTTGTATGTTCCTGTATATATCTGTTCTCTTTTTAAAATAGTGAAAAATAAAAAGTTAAATAATAATAATAAAAGTTTTTTCAAATTATAACATATTCAAACAACCACTAACCATTTCTTTGTTTATGTGCCCACGTGTGCGGTAAGCAACCCGCAAATCAGAATATAATTAATAGGATGAAATAGTTAGTTTGTCAGTTGCATACCGCCTGATCTTAGGAAGTAAGTGGAGCCACCGAAATCTGTTGGAGTGATATGGCAGTAATCGTTTCTATGTTGTATGTAATGAATCTAATTTCTTACGGGTGGGATCGGTATCGGGATCGGTTTCCATTTATCTTTTAGTGGAAGCCTTATCAGGATTCAAGACGCCTGCCCCCCGTTTACTAATGTCCCCACCCAGCCCATGGTTTTTCACTTGAGAACTCAGGTTCTTGTCAACTGTCATTTTCAATATGTTGTAACTTGTAACTGGTAGCTTCAAGTTCTGGTTTTCAAACCAACAAAATAATAATAATAATAATTATTATTAAAACAAAATCTCATAAAATCCACGTTGTTGGTTTCGAATTTCACTTTTCTGAGTAATGATCTACTCTCCATATACTCTAGGATCCGGGTTTATTAGCTCTTCTAGAATTGTTCTAACCGACAGACCCTCATGGCTGGAGCCTGGCTTCGGTTCATGTACACTCTTGGACCCCAGTCCTCTTTTTTTTTTTTTTTTTTTTAACATATGAAGATTGGACGGACAGGTTTAGAGCTCATCACCCTCCGAAATAATTCTCTCTTAAATGTTTTCTTTGAACAATGGAAGTTGCTATAACTGGCCAAGATGATTAAAATTCAGTGTTTTCGGATGAGTAAATGGCCATTTGGACTTGATCATCAACATAATTTTATACAAGCGCACGTGCGCGTCAAAAGCACTTCACATTTAATTCCTATCTATTTAACTGCCCCGTCAATACCAACCCAAATACACAAGAGGGGAAGGGGAAGGGGAAGGGGATGGGGAGAATCTGTTGTACCCCTTAAAGATCTTCCTAAGACGGTGGCTAAAGCACCTGGTTTCGCCAATCATGACTCACTTTCTCCCTGATCAAGTTCATTTTTCTCTGCTTTATACGGGGTTTTTTTTTTTAATTTATTTATTAACGTTTTCAGTGCAGTCTGCTGTCATATTAGCTCCACTCATAGCTCAACCCACAATTTAATAAACCCACTGTTTTGTGGAAACCGGAAAACAGTGACGCAAAAAAACCACATGCATGAATGAAAACAAATGGCTTAAAATGAGAAAACAACAAGCCCTCTCCCCGTATTTAATAATAAGACTCTCTGTATGGCGAGTAAGTAATAATCCAATCCCAGTTTCCCATATCTCTGTTTTCTCCATATATGGCTTTCGTGATTTCAAAAGCTGAAGCTTCTCTCTCAGACTCGGAGAAGCCGAGCTCAAACCTGTCAGAAGAAAAAGAAAGCATCACAAGACAACTTCTTTTGAGATCATCATCATCACCAGACTCCTCCCCTACTGAAACCTGGGACAAAGAAGTTGTCCTCAAACGTATCCGTCACCATAAGAACTTAAACAAGGTCAAAAGCGCTTTCCAAGCTCTAGTTAGCAGCAGCAGCAGAAGCTCAGTCCACGATCACAAGTGGCTCGACTACAACGATGCTTTCTCCTCCCCATGACCGCCAAAATTGATTAATATAAAGTTGTTAATATTTGTTACTTCCATGATCTAGAACCATCAGATTCTAAGTCGTGATTTGTGATTGTTAAGTGTTATGGCGCACAGTATTCCTGAGAAAACCATACAAGGCAGCAGCCAGCAGGGTTGCAAAAAATTGAAGGTCGATTTTGTAGCGGGCTTGAAGGGAGTTTATTGATTATAACCCTTTACTTTTATGTTTGTGGTAGAATATATTTCAACGTTCAAAGTGAACCACTTCCATTAAATGTATTGTATTACTGTTATGTTGTCCAATATATAGTTCTATTACGTTTATTCTAATCAAGCAATTATTTTTTATAATTATGACCTTTATTCCTATATTGGCATATTCTCTTATTATCTTTGAAGCAATGCATCTTCAAGAAATTAAGCAAGAGGTCCAGGAAGAAATTAAGTAAGAGGTCCAGGACAAAGCGGTGTGTCATAGGATGCGATTTTTTGCTAATTATCGAGCTCGATACTTAATTAGGTTTTATGTACAAGGCTAACTAAGCTTTTAATTTATAACTAAGCTTTTAATTTATGCAGAAGTTTGCTGTTCAACGCTTAAGAGCCTTGGAGATTATATATAGCAACTCCTTAAGAGCCTTGGAGATTATATATAGCTGGAGATTATATATAGCAACTCCTTAAAGAGCCTTGGAGATTATATGTAGCAACTCAATAAGAGAGAAAACACAATAGAGAACTTTAGCTTTGTAGAAAGAAAACTTTATAAATTCATAAAGAGTTATAACTTTAAAAATTAAAAGAAGAGAGAATGGTACGATGGTTTTGTCAAATGAGCCCACCATCTATTTATAGAATTTCTATGGCACCAAATGTGTGGCTATAATTTTTTATCTAAAAAATTTTATAAGATATTTATAAAAAATATTTTAAAATTCTAAACATACTTATTTATTTTAGAATACTTTAGGATATACTAATTAGCTTAAAGTTATCTTCAATATTTTAAAATCTTATGGAATGTAGTAAAATTGTTCAAAATATACTAAAGGTTCTAGAAGATTTCGGGAGCATTTAAATAGTTTCGAAATGTTGTAGAAAGTTATAGAATATCTTATAAGATTCCGGAACTCTTGAAAAATATCTTCCTTTTTTCAAATGTCCTTACATAGCGACGAAAAATTTTACCTCTAAGAGGCATTTAGTGACATCCTCCCCAACTTGAGTCCTTGACGCCCTTGTCAAGTTTTTTTTTGTTTGTATGCATCAATTATATGGTGAAATTGCCATAAGTATTCCTTCTTTTCCCGACTTGTTTCGTGACTTGGCAAATCCATCTATTTGACTAAATACTCCAAGTAGTTGAAAATTTCCCATTTTCAAATGAGTCGATCCGTAAGGATTTCTTCGTCTTCATGATCAAAGGAGGTTAGGTTGGTGAGCAGAACTCTGTGATTTACCGTGACTTAAATCTTCCTTATCTGTATAATATGGCTTTAAGCAGCTCACATGGAAGACTGGATGAATTTTCAACTTGTGTGGCAACTCAACCCGATAAGAAACCTTTTCGAGTTTAGTGAGGATAGGAAAAGGTCCCTCATACTTGCGTACTAACCTTAAATGTACTTGGTGCAACACCTTAAACTGTTGAGGAGGTAGCTTTATTAAGACAAGATCGCTGACTTGGAACTTTAACGGTTTTCGACCCTTGTCCGCTCATTTCTTCATTTTCTTGGACGCCTTGTCTAAGTAGACTTTAGCCACGTCTAGTTATTCTTGCCAACTTTTGACCCATTTGTAGGCAGATGGGCTACAACCCTATATATCCTTTGATCATCATTTGTGGCGTTAAGGGTTGTCGTTATGTCACGATCTCAAAAAGGCTATATTGAGTGGCTTTACTCCGCTGCAAGTTATAAGAGAATTGCACCACATCTATCAACTTTGCTCAATCATGTTGGTTGGCACTCACAAAGTGCAGTAAATACATCTCTAACAATGCGTTTACCTGTTCAGTTTGGCAGTCGGTTTGTGGGTAGAAGCTTGTGGAGAAATGGAGATCCGTTTCTATGAGCTTGAAGAGTTCTCTCCAAAACTTACGGATGAATTTCGAATCTCGATTACTAATGTTACTGCCAGGCAAGACCTAATATTTTATAACATGCTTGAAGAACAAGCGAGCAGTTTCCTCAATAGTGCAGTCTCGTAGGGTTAGAATGAATGTATTATACTTTGACAATTTATCCATCACAACCATGATGGAACCATATCCTTCAGATTTTGAAAGTGTTGAGATAAAATCCATTGTAACGCACTTTCATGGATGTTCGGGGAAATGAAGAGGTTTAAGCAAACCTGGTGGGTGCTTGTGCTCGACCTTGTTTTGTTGGTATATAAGACAAGTCTTTATGTATGCCTCGAAGTCATCCCTCATTCGTGGCCAATAGTATAAGTCTCCAAGTAAAGTCATCGTACAATAAGTACCTAGATGTCTTGCCCACTTTGAGTCATAACACTCCTTTATTAATTTCTTCTGCAGAATTCCCCACCTTAGAATGTAAAGGCAATTGTTAATAGTATAGAGAATGCCTTCTTATTCCCAAAATTGTCTTGTCTTGCCTTCTCGGCAAAACTTCATGAGACTCTTAGCAAATTGATCATTTGTCAAGCTTTCCTTTACTCGATCTAATATGTCTCATTTAGACTATTTGATGTTGGCAAACTCTGCTTTGCGGCTCAATGCATCAGCTACGACATTGGTTTTCCCAGGCTTGTACTTCATGACATAGTCAAAATTTGCTAAGAAATCTTACTAACATGCTTGCTTAAGACTGAGTTTCTTTTGATTTTGGAAGTAACTCGTCACCACATTGTCGGTCTCGATCACGAACCAGTTTTCAAGCAAGTAATGTCCCCTTACTCGCAAGCAATGGATGATTGTAGTCATCTTCTGATCGTGTACGGGATATCTCCACTCTGTGTCATTTAGCTTGCGACTCTCGTAGGCGATGGTGTGTCTGTCCTGTATAAGCATACCCGCAATAGCAAAGTCTGACGCATCCGTGTGTATCTCAAACGATTTTGAGTAGTCGGGCAGTAAGAGAACCGGTTTCTCTATGATGGCTTGCTTAAGATACTCGAAGGCTTTATGACATGCAAGTGACCATTCTCATGTTTCTTTCTTCTTAAGCAAGTTTATTAAGGGCGTTGCTCTAGCGGAATATCCTTGAATAAAGCATCGGTAATAATTGACAAGGTCAAGGAATGATCTCAACTCTGTTAAAGCAGTAGAGGGTTTCCATTCTTAGATGGCACATACCTTGGCTGTATCCATGTGTATCCATCAATTCTTACAAGTGTTGAAAGAAAATGAGACATATGTGAAAAAAGAGAAATGCTCATTCGCCTAACAAGAGGTAAACAGAAAACAACATGCTTGACAAGGTATAGATCTTATAAGTTCCTAGTCATGCCATACCTTGTCATCAATGTGAGGGATTAGGTAGTAATTCTTGATTGTTACCTTGTTTAAGGCTCGATAGTCTATTCACATACGCAAGCTCCTATCATGTTTACGTTGAAATAAAACTATTGCATTGAATGGTACTTTGGAAGGCCTCACGAATCTCGCATCCAAGAGCTCCTTCAACTACTTTTAGAGTTTCTCAAGCTCGAGTGGAGCCATGCGATAAAGACTCATTGCTGGAGGTTTAACATTAGGTTTAAGCTTAATCTCATGGTCCACCTCTCGCTTTGGTGGAAGTTTCTTTGGCAACTCCGGTGGCATCACATCTTTGAATTCTTGGAGTAAGCCTTGCACTTCTTTCGTGACATCAAGCGTTAATGTTGGAAAATTGCCTTCCTTTAGCATGGTCAAGTAAGTCTCCTCGCCTTTCTTAACTCTCTTTGGCACTTATAGAACGAATAAAATCTTTTAGCCAGCATGTCTTCACTTAATGGACACTTTATGGAACTTCCTCACATCATTGAATTCTATGCACTCATCATTTGTGAAGGTAAAAGGCAACATCCTATCAATGAATTCATTGTCCAACACCAATTGGAAGTTAATTATCGGCATGACATTTAGATCAATCTTGTAGCTCTAAGATCCAATATAGATTGGTACATTTTGAGCAACTCCGTAGATTGGCCGAAGAGGTTGATCGACAATCTTCACCCATCCCGGCTCTTTGGTGAGTGCTAGGCCAACTGATTAGTAAGACTCGCTACAATCAAGCATTGGTTAATGTCACAATCAATAAAAGCTTTGAAGCTTACCCCATTTATGCTGGCATTAACGTATTTCAACGTCTTACCGGGATCAACCTTCATCACCATTTTAGCTTTGGTCGCCACCCTTATTGGCACCTCTTTAGCCATGATCGAGTTAAAGACGCGCATCAAACCCAAATGTGCATCCTCTTAAGACTTCTCATAAGCACTAATGATGACATTTAGCTTAGTACGCTGGGAACATTCCTTGGTGTGGTACGCTCCTCCGCAAACAAAGCAATTCCACTTCCGCTTGTTGTGCGCCCTATAGCCATCGTGTCGCTTTTCACTGTCCCTCGGTAGTTAGCTAGATTGCAGATCCACCTTGTGAGGTCGGTCTCCGCTACCTTTTTCATGGCTACTTTGGCTAGAATTAGAGATAGGCATCTTGCCCTTGTCACTCTTCGACGGCTCACATTGAAACTTGATGAGGGTTTCAACTGTCGTAAGTGAAACACCCAATCGGAATCTCCACCTAAATTCTAACAGAGTATCCTCTAAATATTCATCCTTATCACCCTACATATAATTCTTAGATATAATACTCATTCATCAATGTATAAGATTAAGATATCTTCCTCATGATTCATCATTACTATATATATATATATATATATGTACTTATAAAAACTCAACAGCCACAATAATATAACAACTACATCAACAAAATAAAATATAATTTATTATACTATGCAGAATGGATGCTCACCATGTTAAAAATGTTTAACCTTTGAAGTTGAGGAAGGCGGTAATTTCTCGCTCTACCAATTACTTGGGAGGGGAAAATATTTTTAAAAGAATGAGATTATGCATCTCAGTGAGTAGACATGTAAAATATTTTACTGAAATCATGAGATATTATAACGTAATCCTTTTAATATTGAAAAACAATGAAGGTAAATTTTGTATCAATCTTAAAAAGGTTGTAACTCAATAATTGATATGCATAAATACCATGTAGATGAATATTTTATTATAAATAAAATAATTAGTCTTAGATTCATATAAAATAATTTCATAATAAACAATCCATGTATCGTGTCTTAGGCTCCCCTTACTATTGTATATAATTTCTATCCATAAATTAACCGTAGAAATCCATAGAAATATAACATATTAGTAGCCGACCCAAAGGCAATAACACCATAAACACGCCCAAAGATATATATGTAATATAATGCGCTCCCAAAGAGCTAATACAAAGGATCGGAACTTTGGAGGCAACTTCCGCCATGAAGGCGTAGCATGCAGTTCCCAAATTCAAATAACGAAATAAGAGACTTTGAAGGTGGCTCCCGCCACAAAGGCATAGTACGCAACTCCTATATTTTAATCAATAGAATAAGGAACTTTGGAGGTGGCTCCCACCACTAAGGTGTAGCACGCAATTCTCATATTCTAATTCAAACATACTCTTACACACTAATTTCGGTGGAGCCAAAATCATAAGTTTCTATAAATAAAAATCCTCATCCATAAACATATTCTTGTAAACCACGTATATGTAAACCATATGAATAAATCACAAGAATTATTAACAAATCATATATTTGCTTAAAATATAATTAAGAATATCTTCATACCTGAAAATCGTAAATCATATTCATATCTATAAAATGCTTTCGTCTTATAAATCAATACATATAAATAATTAATTCAAGGTTCATAAACATAATTAATTAAAATATGTCACGTAAATTGTCTACTCATAGAGATAGTCGAGTTATTTATATTTCGCAATTCACGTCGTCTAATTCCTCTCGCACGCGAATTATATCTACACAATCCATTGATATATATATATATATATATATATATTAGTCAATAATTATTTCATATCATAACATACATGCTCAAATGACTTGATTGCTTAAATTTTTTCAATATTCTCATTCCCTTTTTTTTTCCACAATTCATCATTTTCTTCTTTCTTTTCCCTTCTATTACTCATTTCTTTTCTATTGCTCTTCATATGTACTCAAACATCATTAAATATCAGTAAATAACCACACATTTATACACCATGATAATCCAATATAATCAATCATCTATTCACAACAATTTCTTAAACTATTAAAGTTTATCTTATATTTTATGTTAATATTCTAACTTTAAAAATTCATAACTTTATTTTGGTAACTTATTTTGAGGTAATTATCAAAGAAGTTTAAAACCTTAAAGAGAAATTTTGATTTTAATGGAGGAGGGCCAAATTTTGAAGGGAGGATGAGAGTTACGAGTAGTGAGAAAGAAGAAATGAAAATGTAAAAGGTGCAATCGACTCTTCTCGCACATGTCAGAGATTTCCAACATTAGGGAATTATATTTCCTTATATAGTCTTTAATTGACTTACGCTATTTTAAGCCCCAAAGTTTCTGCATCGCCACTTCTTTAGCATTCTTTGGGTAGAATTGCTTCTTGAAGTCTGCCTTGAATGCCTCCCAAGTGCTAATGACGCACAATCCTCTCTCCATCTCGGTGTGTCAGTGTCTCCACCATAGCGCCGTATCATGCTTGAAATAGAGGGTATAAGTTCCAATCTTGATGGATTCGTCACAGATGTTCATGGTATCAAGATAATGCTCCATTATCCAAAGAAGTTTTCAAGTTCCTTAGCATCACGTTTGCCTTCATACTTTGATAGGTTTGAAACCTTAATTTTTGGCATACTACTCGCTATAGTTCTCGCCGCAATTGCAGCCTTGTATAACATGAGGTCTTGCCTAATTGCATCTATCCTTGCATCAGTAGCATTTTTCTTTGCTGTCATGCTCCTTTTTAATTCTTCCATGGCCTGCATCATAAATGTAACAAAAGAATTTAGAGCGTCATGAAACTTACCTTCCATTTCAACAGCAACATTGTCGTCACGCTTTTACTCTTCTATCTTTGAGTCGAGGGTGTTGAATCAATCCTGCACATCTTCTATGGCTAACTCGAGCTTGGCCAATCTTGCTTAAATTGAGCGAAATACGTCCTTGGACACAGAGTGATCCTTGGACAAATTCTTCTTTACATCACGACCTTTCCCATGGCTACGCTCTTCTTGTGGTACCTTGGTGATGCTGCTAGGTTCTGCCACCTTGCTTGCTATGGTGAATGATAAATCTTACGCAGCTCAATATTGTACACACACTAAGCTCTGATACCACATGTCATGTGACATGACTTTTTATAATCATCGTGCGGTACTTAGTTAAGCTTTATGCACAATGCCAATAAAGTAAACATTTAATTTGTGCGAAAACTTGTTGTTCAACGCTTAGGGGTCTTGGAGGTTACGTGTAGCAATTCAATTAGAGAAAACATAAAAAAAGAGCTTTGTAGGAAGAAGAATTTATAAATTCACAAAGAGTTACAATTTGAAAATTGTAGGATGGTTTGGTTAAATGAAGCCACCATCTATTTATAGAATTTCTATGCTACCAAATGTGTGGCCATAATTTTTTGTTTACAAAACTCTACAAGATATTTATAAATAATATTCTAGAATTCTAAACATAATTGTCTATTATAAAATACTCTAGAATGTGTTAGTTGGCCTAAAGTTATCTTTAATATTTTAGAACTTTCCGCAATGTACTAGAATTATCCGAAATACACTAGAGGTATTAGAAGGTTCCAAAATGTTCTAGAAGGTTATAAAATATCTTAGAAGATTTCTGAACTTTTAAGAAATATCTTTTTTTTTCTAAATGTTTTTATATAGTGGTGAAAAATTTTACCTCTAAAAAGGCATTTCGTGACAGGCAACTAACCTATTCGATTAGCTGACAATTAAGGAGACAAAAAGTTTTTAATAATGAATTTCTGCTTAATTATTATTGTTACATTGAAAGCATATAAACAATTTACAGTGAGCTAAACACATGCATCGCAACCATTGTTATCCACTATTAAGATAGATTGTGTTATGTAGTTCAACTTGTTATTCCGTTGTTGTCTCACGTGGAAACCACTTAGTAAGAGCATGTTGAAAGAATTCAGAAGCAGTTCATATTCTTGAACAAATTATTACTTCTATTCTTTTGATTTCCTCTAATAAATTATTACTTCTATTCTTTTAATTTCCTTTATTTTAGTCGATTGTTCTATTCTTTTGATTTCCTCTATTTTATTCAATTGTACTTACTATTGTTGTACTAGTAACTATACTTAGTAAGCGCCTGCGGACAGAGTCCTATGAAACCCAATAAGTCATAATCAAATTAATTCAAGGTCTTCTTTAATCAAATTAATCCAAGTTCTTCTTTGATCAAATTAATTCAAGATCTTCTTTCTCTTTTGTCTATCTCATTCTTTCTTCCTCCTCTCCAGATTCAAACATAACAAGAGTATCAGATAAAGACTTCAAGATTAATGCAACAGGAGTAATGATGTCCAATTATTTGTAACTCTTAAAGTTAATTTTTATCCATCCAACATCTTTTTTAGTTTATGCATCAACTTAAAGCTCTGTATCCCCATTGAAGTTCTGTAACAATACTGTGTCAACATATACCTTTGCTTATCTATTCAGAACACACAACCAAAAAGCATAAGATTATAGCAAACATTACAAAACAAAAGATAAGGCACAAAGATACTGAATGGAATATAATTGATTGTACTTGTACATCCTCATTAAGGCAATTTGATATCCACATCACGATATGCTTAAGCCAAAAAAGAAAATTGGTGAGCTTCATTGGAATCCAATTGATCATAAGCAAAGCTTTCCACGGATCTGGCACTTGCTAATCTATCTTAAGACATGATTATCTGCTTGTGGTGAACAATGTAATCATTATATAAAACCCATTTTAGCAATCACCAATGTCAAAAGCAATTTCACACCATACAAGAGTTAGATCATTTGTTCATCAGTAACAATATTGTATTGACATGGAGCAGTGGGTGGGCCATTGGAGAATTGCATAGCTTTAATATGACTGATTAACAAAAAAAAAATTGACACCCAAGTTTGTCAATTTTCACTTTAGCAAGCCAGAAGTAGAAAGCAGGCGGAGTGCTTGGTTAGAGTTATTCAAAACTGCAGATGACCTTGAAACCTGCATTTTCCTTTTCTTCTCGCACATGTCAGAGATTTCCAACATTAGGGAATTATATTTCCTTATATAGTCTTTAATTGACTTACGCTATTTTAAGCCCCAAAGTTTCTGCATCGCCACTTCTTTAGCATTCTTTGGGTAGAATTGCTTCTTGAAGTCTGCCTTGAATGCCTCCCAAGTGCTAATGACGCACAATCCTCTCTCCATCTCGGTGTGTCAGTGTCTCCACCATAGCGCCGTATCATGCTTGAAATAGAGGGTATAAGTTCCAATCTTGATGGATTCGTCACAGATGTTCATGGTATCAAGATAATGCTCCATTATCCAAAGAAGTTTTCAAGTTCCTTAGCATCACGTTTGCCTTCATACTTTGATAGGTTTGAAACCTTAATTTTTGGCATACTACTCGCTATAGTTCTCGCCGCAATTGCAGCCTTGTATAACATGAGGTCTTGCCTAATTGCATCTATCCTTGCATCAGTAGCATTTTTCTTTGCTGTCATGCTCCTTTTTAATTCTTCCATGGCCTGCATCATAAATGTAACAAAAGAATTTAGAGCGTCATGAAACTTACCTTCCATTTCAACAGCAACATTGTCGTCACGCTTTTACTCTTCTATCTTTGAGTCGAGGGTGTTGAATCAATCCTGCACATCTTCTATGGCTAACTCGAGCTTGGCCAATCTTGCTTAAATTGAGCGAAATACGTCCTTGGACACAGAGTGATCCTTGGACAAATTCTTCTTTACATCACGACCTTTCCCATGGCTACGCTCTTCTTGTGGTACCTTGGTGATGCTGCTAGGTTCTGCCACCTTGCTTGCTATGGTGAATGATAAATCTTACGCAGCTCAATATTGTACACACACTAAGCTCTGATACCACATGTCATGTGACATGACTTTTTATAATCATCGTGCGGTACTTAGTTAAGCTTTATGCACAATGCCAATAAAGTAAACATTTAATTTGTGCGAAAACTTGTTGTTCAACGCTTAGGGGTCTTGGAGGTTACGTGTAGCAATTCAATTAGAGAAAACATAAAAAAAGAGCTTTGTAGGAAGAAGAATTTATAAATTCACAAAGAGTTACAATTTGAAAATTGTAGGATGGTTTGGTTAAATGAAGCCACCATCTATTTATAGAATTTCTATGCTACCAAATGTGTGGCCATAATTTTTTGTTTACAAAACTCTACAAGATATTTATAAATAATATTCTAGAATTCTAAACATAATTGTCTATTATAAAATACTCTAGAATGTGTTAGTTGGCCTAAAGTTATCTTTAATATTTTAGAACTTTCCGCAATGTACTAGAATTATCCGAAATACACTAGAGGTATTAGAAGGTTCCAAAATGTTCTAGAAGGTTATAAAATATCTTAGAAGATTTCTGAACTTTTAAGAAATATCTTTTTTTTTCTAAATGTTTTTATATAGTGGTGAAAAATTTTACCTCTAAAAAGGCATTTCGTGACAGGCAACTAACCTATTCGATTAGCTGACAATTAAGGAGACAAAAAGTTTTTAATAATGAATTTCTGCTTAATTATTATTGTTACATTGAAAGCATATAAACAATTTACAGTGAGCTAAACACATGCATCGCAACCATTGTTATCCACTATTAAGATAGATTGTGTTATGTAGTTCAACTTGTTATTCCGTTGTTGTCTCACGTGGAAACCACTTAGTAAGAGCATGTTGAAAGAATTCAGAAGCAGTTCATATTCTTGAACAAATTATTACTTCTATTCTTTTGATTTCCTCTAATAAATTATTACTTCTATTCTTTTAATTTCCTTTATTTTAGTCGATTGTTCTATTCTTTTGATTTCCTCTATTTTATTCAATTGTACTTACTATTGTTGTACTAGTAACTATACTTAGTAAGCGCCTGCGGACAGAGTCCTATGAAACCCAATAAGTCATAATCAAATTAATTCAAGGTCTTCTTTAATCAAATTAATCCAAGTTCTTCTTTGATCAAATTAATTCAAGATCTTCTTTCTCTTTTGTCTATCTCATTCTTTCTTCCTCCTCTCCAGATTCAAACATAACAAGAGTATCAGATAAAGACTTCAAGATTAATGCAACAGGAGTAATGATGTCCAATTATTTGTAACTCTTAAAGTTAATTTTTATCCATCCAACATCTTTTTTAGTTTATGCATCAACTTAAAGCTCTGTATCCCCATTGAAGTTCTGTAACAATACTGTGTCAACATATACCTTTGCTTATCTATTCAGAACACACAACCAAAAAGCATAAGATTATAGCAAACATTACAAAACAAAAGATAAGGCACAAAGATACTGAATGGAATATAATTGATTGTACTTGTACATCCTCATTAAGGCAATTTGATATCCACATCACGATATGCTTAAGCCAAAAAAGAAAATTGGTGAGCTTCATTGGAATCCAATTGATCATAAGCAAAGCTTTCCACGGATCTGGCACTTGCTAATCTATCTTAAGACATGATTATCTGCTTGTGGTGAACAATGTAATCATTATATAAAACCCATTTTAGCAATCACCAATGTCAAAAGCAATTTCACACCATACAAGAGTTAGATCATTTGTTCATCAGTAACAATATTGTATTGACATGGAGCAGTGGGTGGGCCATTGGAGAATTGCATAGCTTTAATATGACTGATTAACAAAAAAAAAATTGACACCCAAGTTTGTCAATTTTCACTTTAGCAAGCCAGAAGTAGAAAGCAGGCGGAGTGCTTGGTTAGAGTTATTCAAAACTGCAGATGACCTTGAAACCTGCATTTTCCTTTTCTTCAAAAACTCTAAGGAGCTGTTCAAGCATTCGGGACGATGCATGTCATTCAAAATAACAGGTTCTAACCTGCAAATAAAAGTTGACGAAAAAAATATTGAAATGATTAGGAACCAATTAGAAACTTTCTCCCATCATATGGTGAGGAAAAAAGATCCTTTACCCTGAGTTTTTCTTTTTCTTTTTCTTCTTTCTTGAGGTCGTATTTACCTCAGCCTTCTCATCTTCAGAGTCTGATAAGAAAACTTGTCTGTAGATGAAATATGAACTCTTGGTTAGAATCTTACAGCTAAAAACGTTGAAAACTCAAACATGAGTGCAAGTGCGGGCCTCAAATATACACAAAGGGTAGAGACAGAAGGTATCATACTTCTCCCGAGCTGCAAGCATTTCGACAATGTCACTTGGAAGCATCCCTGCAGTACCCAGAGACTCTTTTTCTGGCTCAGTTTCTGCTACGTCTTGGATGCCCTCGCCTCCTTTTGAAGGTCGCGGTGTTTTCCTTTGAGCCCACAGTCTCCTACGTTCCTTTCCCTCACGACGAACTCTATGCAGAGCAATTCATCAGGATTCAGGGAAAAAACATATATTGACAGTTATCTTTATACTTAAAATGCTTTAAACAACACCGAACAAAACCAATCTATATTTAGCAAAATTTAAGAATCAGCTTAGCATTGAAAAAAGAAAGGAAAAAAGAGTCAGTATTCTCTCCTAGCAAATTTTCAAAAGTTCATGCTAGTACATTCAAGTTGATTTCGTCGACAAGTATGAACCATGAGTAAATAATTATACCGAACCTTGTCCTCCATGTCATTTCCCTGTTGGAACTCACCTATATGCCAGCACTATTACAAGAAGAAACAAATTCCAAGCTCAAACTTACATCTTTCCATCTCCCTCACGCTTACTCTATTTGACGGTACTAAAATATCTATCAAACACAGTTCATCAATTGACCCAAACTTTCCCTATTTTATTAATGTTGGCTGCACAACTCCACAACCTTTGCACCACTTAAAAAAGATCTATCAAACCGTTAATCCTAAATCTCCAAATTGAAGTCTACCCATCAGTTAACATCTTTCAAAATGAGATTTTACAATATTAATCTTCTTTCTACAGACACGTAGCTATTGGAATTTTTTTTTAAAAAAAAATCTTCTTTTCGTTTTAATTATTATTCCTTGACAGTAAATTAAAGCAGCTAAAGCATACCTGGCTTTATTATCTTTCTGGACTTTTCGAATCTCCTCATCTTGCTGTAATCCCTGCACAAACAAAATCATATTACCTCTGTTGATGTAATATCCAAATAGAAATATATATATATATAT
>JAXCLQ010003174.1:0-53951 GCA_035584115.1 Cedrela odorata
TATAATTCTAAATATTGTAACTTACTTTAAGTTACATTCGGGTCATTAAACATAGCTCTCAAATTGTTAAACTATTTAACGCGTAAACTGTTTACTATTTTCGGCCTAATATTATCTCCGAGAGTGCTAGCTCTCTTGCGGATAATATTTAATCTCTCTCATAGCAAGGAATAACATAAATTATTGGTTGTGATTTCTTGGGTTCACTGTGGAGTTAGCCGTGAGTCGAAATCGATCTCATCGAACTCGTTCTGAACTATTCGGATACTCAACGACTATGGTTAACGTCTAGCAACATGCCGTAGTCCCTAAACCACAATGAAGTGAATCTTTATCGAACCTTTTATATTTAATTATACATTCCATGTGAATAATTTCCTTCCGTTCATCTAATCCCAACTAAATTAGGGCTCACATATGTCAAAACTCTAAATTTAGTCATATGCGGATAAGCAGTCAATAAATGCTGAACTTGTCACTACGAACTCTTCGTATGACACTAATGCTTTGGTCAAAGACTTTGTTTTCAGTTATTTACAAATATTTGACTGAGAACTCAAATTTGGACCGAGTCAACGGAATCTCGAAATCCACTGTATCGAGTTAACGGGTTCCATTTAACAATCATTTGCATCCCGATATAAACAACACATGACCAAACTGGCTTATGTGTACAAGACATGATTAGTCTTGCATTTATACACCATATGAATCATGTGTATCTATATCGATCAATAGCTATAATGTCTCAAGTCTAAGGAGTAGTTAACACACTAGTATAATTATATGATGAATCATTGACAACATGCTTCTGTATGATTCATTATAACTTTGGTCACGTTCGAAAAACAGTTCTCTAACTGTTAATCCACACTAATGTCCTAATGACATGACTATCATGTCACCCGCACTAATATCATCTCATGATATTCACAAGAGACATTTAGTGTGCCTACTGTGCGATATTAATGCCCATTCGATATTACATATGTAGGGAACTATTTAGATAATCTAATTATCTTAAACAATTCATATGCATATTCTATCATTAGTATTTATAGATAGAAGAAGCAGCATACACACATAAATTGAAACAATTT
The DNA here is from genome assembly GCA_035584115.1 of Cedrela odorata. Taxonomy (NCBI): domain Eukaryota; kingdom Viridiplantae; phylum Streptophyta; class Magnoliopsida; order Sapindales; family Meliaceae; genus Cedrela; species Cedrela odorata. The sequence continues at coordinate 1,101 of JAXCLQ010003174.1, forward strand.
TTTTTATTATTAAATATGTACAATACATATTACAATAGTAATTCAATACAATATACCCAAAACCGACTACACGAATGGTTTTAGGGCATACTGCACCAACAAGAGGGTTGCTGAAGGAGTGGAAAACTGTGATTGCATTTTAGAACTAGAAATATGAACAAACGAAGCCTTTTGAAAAGACCAAGCTGGTAACTCAACTGACACGAAGAAGACTTATCGAGATGGCTTTAGAAGTCTCGATAGCCTTGAATTTCAGAGGATTATTCTTTGTTCTCACCATATTTATTACAACAAGCAAAGATTACCAAAGAAAAAGAAAAATGACATTAGGTTGTAAAAAAAAAAAAAAAGAGCCAACAACTCCAAATTTAAATCAATTTTATCCAATATCAATTGAACCCTACATGTATTTTTGACTATTTCTACTAATGACCAATTTTTTTTATGAACCTTACAAACTAGTACCCACCTGAAAGAGTTCAAAATTCTGCCTTGACCCAAAAATTTGCTAAACATTTCAAACAGATCCATCAATGATAAATTTACAGAATTTATGATTTATGCACAAAATTATTAAACTTAATCAGAAGGCCCACACAACTGTGCGAAATGGTAGTATGATCCAAATATGTACATTTTGTTCAATTAAGTCCAAAATTCACACAAATTAAATAATCAAAATTAAAAATTTGAACTTCAAGATGTGAATATTTCATATTAACATGATTTTTCAAATTTTTACTCAATTTAAGATGCATGACTAATTAGCATAAAAACTCTAATATTGTGCACCATAACATCAAATAAATATATTTCTTGAGCATTCATATGTGTGTGTGCGCGCGCAAAGATTAACTCAAAATTCTTCTATAATTTAAACGACTTCAATAATCCAACAAAAACATAGAATGAGTGAGTTTAATTAATCTTATCATCTTGATCTCAAAATCATCTATTAAAAACAATGCACATATGATTACAATACACATTTGGTTCTTGCTATTGCTTTCTCTCTTTTTATATTCATTCTTTTTCCCTTTTTATTTTTAATAATCAAAAGCTTTTACGCTACACTGAGGCAACTATCTTCTCATGGTAAATCGTTCTCAACATATTTGTGATACATATACCCAGATTACTCACGGATAGCTTCACACAGCAATGTAGGTAGTTTTTTTAATGATTATAAAGCATGCACAAATATGGATATTTGAAATAAGAATCTAGGCAAACAATCATGGCTCAAACTAGCATTTTTTCTAAAATTATATCAATCTCAAAAATGAATTTTGAATTAAGCAATCAATCAAGAAAGTGCATAAGAGAAATTCAATTCAAGAATTGTCTATCCTAAGTCATGGTACATAGTATTCAAGCTTAAATAAATAAATTTCACAACAAAATTCTCCTCAAATAAGTTAAAGATAGTGGATTATGAGAATCACACTAAGCACATACCTAATGCTTTACTCAAAGAGATAAATCTAAATGCATAAAAAGATTTGGCAAAAATATCAGTACGTTGTTTCTCGGTTTCTATATGTTCTAAAATAACAATCTTATTTTCTACCAAGTCTCTAATTTAATGATGCCTAATGTCAATATGTTTTGTTCTAGAATATTGCACAAGGTTCTTAGAAATATTTATTGCACTCAAACTATCACAATAAATAGTTAAAAAATCTTGTACAATATTTAATCCTTAAGCATTCGTTTCCTCCATAGTAGTTATACATAACGACATCCTGCAACAATGTACTTGGCCTCTGCAATGGATAAAGAGATTGAGTTCTTGCTCTTACTGTACCATGAAACCAAGTTGTTTCCGAGAAAGAAACAACCTCCAATGGTGCTCTTTCGATCATCTACATTACTTGCCCAATTAGTATCACTAAAGCTAACAAGGTTAGAGTTAGCGTCTTTAGAAAACCAAATACTATACTAACTTTTCCCATTTACGTAATGAATAATCCTCTTAATAGCATATAAATGAGACTCTTTAGGATTTGCTTGGTATTTAACACTAACTTCTACACTAAAGCTAACATCAGGGCAACTCGAAGTTAGGTATAGCAAACTACCAATCATGCTCTTAAACAAACTAAGATCAAAATTAGAACCACGATAATCTTTTAACAAATTTACATTTATCCCTATAGGTGTTCTCATGTATTTGGTGGTTTTCAACCCAAACTTCTTGACTAGGTTTTGGCTTACTTACTTTGAGTGATAAAAATATCATCCTCAAGTTATTTAACCTACAAATCAGAAAGTAATTTAATTCTCCAACTAAGCTCATTTCTAAATTCATTTTTCATTCGATCAACAAATTCCTACACTTTGGCTTTAGAAGTAAAATCAAAAACAATGTCATCAACATAAATTTGAGCAAATTTCTCATGAATAAAGTTTTATCTACTTTACTCTCTCGTATCCTTTCTCACTCAAAAAGCTAGTTAACCTTTCATACCATGCCTTAGTAGCTTATTTTAACCCATACAATGCATTCGTTAATTTAGACACATAATCAGGAAAGTTAGGGTTTTCAAAACATTTGGGTTGTTCTATATAGGCCCCCTTATTCAAAATTTCATTAAAGTATGTACTCTTTATCTCAATTTGAAATAATTTAAAAATTATAATATATGCAATTGTAAGAAGTAATCTAATTGAATCTAACTTAAATATAAGAGCAAAAGTCTCATCAAATTCAATTCCCTCAATTTGTGTATACCCTTGAGTAATTAAACTAGCTTTGTTTCTCACAATGTTACCAAATTCATCACTTTTATTCTTAAAAACCTATTTGGTCTCAATGACATTAGTGTGCTCAAATCTAAGTACTAAAGTTCACACATCATTCCTAATGAATTAGTCTAATTCTTCTTGTATAACATTTACCAAATATTATTCTAACAAAACTTCTTTCACGTTTTTAGGTTTAATCAAAGAAGTATAACAAACATATTTGGCCATGTGAACATACTTCTTTCTTGTGACCTAGCTTTCATTAATATTACCAATTATGAGATTAGAGGGATGATTTTTCTTTACTTTAGATGTTGGTTCTCTTTTGATCTGATATGAGATATTGTGGTCTGATTCAAATTTAGAATCTGATTCATTTTGTTCTACAATTTTAGTTATGAAAAATTAGGTTTTATTTTTTATGATTTTCAGTATTTTTCTTTTCTGCGCCAATCTGATCTTGATTCTCCTCAGTAATCCCAATGACTTATTCCTTTTGTTATTAATCTACAGAGTCATTAAAGTTATCAATAACTATATTTGCAGATTCCATAATAGTTTGGGTTCTCATATTATACACATGATATGCCTGACTATTATTTGAATATCTAAGAAAAACTCTTTCATCATTCTTCAAAAAAAACTTACCATGCCATTTTCTATCATTCAAAATATAGCAAGTGCTTTTAAAAATATGAAAGTAACTCAAGTTAGGTTTCTTACCTTTTTAAATTTCATATGTAATATTAACTATATCTTGGTGTAAGTAAACACGATTAATCATATAGCATGCGATGTTTATAACTTCAACCTATAATCTATTGGACAATTTCTTTGAGTTTAACATAATTGAGCCATTTTCTGCAAGATTCTATTTTTTATTTGGACAACACCATTCTGTTCAGGTGTCTTAGGAGTAGAAAATTCATGTGCAATCCTATGTTTATTGCAAAAATTAGCAAAAAAGTATTTTCAAATCCTTTCCTATGATCACTTTTTATTCTAACTATTTTGCCAATATTACATACTTTTTCATTTGTTAATTTCACATATAAATTTCTAAACAGATCAAATGTATCTAATTTTTTTTCTAACAAAATCAACCCAAGTATATCTAGAAAAATCATCTACACATAAAAAAAAAAATGTATCTCTTATCTCTTGTGCTTTCTAGCTAAATAGAACTTATGAGTGGATCCATTTGAACAATTGAAGTACCTTTATTTTAGAGGTATGTTGGACCACTTTATGTTTGAACTTAAGTAGTTTTCCATGTTGATACGAACCACAAACAACATGTTGCTTCTAATTGAGTTTTAGAAACCCTCGAACAACTCATATATTAATAATCTTGGTTAGATTTTTATAATTTAAATGCCTAGGTTTTTTTATGTCATATTTCTATGTTATCAAAATCAATTTTGTGACATGTGAATGGAGTGCCAAAATGTAACAGTTAATAGATGACCTGTATCCTTTAAAAACGCAAATTTCAAATTTATCACAAATTTGACTAATACTAATCAAATACAACATAAAATTCTCAACATGAAACACAATTTTCAGCTTCATGAATCATTCACTAATGAGTGTCCCTTTTTTCTATAATCTGTTTTTTGGCACCATCACTAAATGTTTTCTGTCCTTTTGAACACTTTTCATAATCCATTAAGATTTCACAGTTTCCTATCATGTGCTTAAAGCATCAATTGTCAAAATACCAAGAGTTAGTAACATAAGCTTTTAGAGATGTATAAACAACAAAACAATTAATATTTAATTTCTTTGCCCACATTTTTCTAAGTCTTGAAACAGTTTTAGATATTGATTTCACGTTACTTTTTAAATTTTCAAAAATTTTAAGCAACTAGGTCGAATTTGACCTTCAAGTTGCAAAAATGATCAATAAGAACAAAGTCCTTAGTTTTATTTTTAAAACCATAGAATTAATGATCAGAAACCTTACCTTTACTCATGCTAAAAGGTCTAAAAACAGCAGGTGAAATCTTAACAAACACAGTTTTGGAGCAAGATAGTTTTTCATCAAGATACCCAAGTTCTTGATAATCATTACAGTGTTTTTCCAAGGTAAAAATGTGAACAAGTTTAGACGTATCTAAATTCAGCATCTTTAAAGATTTTTGAGTATACTCAAGCTCATATTCTACTTCACTTATCCTTCTATCCTTTTCAGAGTGATGATTTTCATTATATTCATCATTCTCTATGCTTCAGATTGTTCGTTCAAGAGGCTACCAACCTTTTTTTCATGGTTTTGTTGCATTTGCACACATCTACTCACTTGTTAAACATCAATTTGTAAGAAGTTTGTATGATATCCATGTCTAGCTCATCTTCACCACTTTTATTACAATCAGTTTCTCTATGACCAAATTCTAAGTCAGAAATTTTTTCTATTTCGTTGTAACGAACATTTGTTGATTCTATTGTAACAGAACAAAACAATTGCACTTTTTCATCTTTTTCAAAATGTCAATAAACATTAAACGTAATGTAATTGCTTACATTTTTTGAAATTTCCTCCTCTAATTGATCATCAATATAGGTGGTATTCAGTGTTTAACTTCTTCTTAAGTGCGTTTGAACATTCGACTTGTATATACTTAAAACCATCACATTCCCTACATCAAGAACCTCTTTTTCTTTAATTTTCAAAGGGATTAATAGAAGACATATCTTTTGAAGGAATTTTGAAAGTTTACTTTTTTTTTTGTCTCATTGTTTTAAGAATCGTCAATGTCTGTTTCTTCTTCATCTTCGGCGTCCTTTGTTTTGGCTAGAAATGTTAAACTTTTCTCCTTCTTCTGCTGATTCTTCTTGAATTACCTTCACTGAATCGATGTCTTTGCTTTCATCAATGGTCGTAACTTTTGCTTGAACGTTTTTTGAAGTAACTGCAATATCTCCCTTATGAACTTTTTTTCTGAATATTCCTCACCTAAAACATAATATTCATTAGCAATATCATTTAATTTGAATTAAAATCAGCGAGAAATTCATCATCTTCCATTCTAAGTATTTCAAATCTTGGGCCAAGTATTTGAAGTGTAGAATGCTTCATCACCAATGTTCTTGCATGGGTAACTTGGAGAATATATCATTCCTTATTTGCAAATTCACAAATCAAAATTAACTTGAACCGATTCAAGTCTACAACATAAGTGCATTTAGAGCCTTAAAGTTGTAATTTGACAAACTATCTTTTGCTCTTGTTTAGGTTTCTTTCGTTTTGGAATCGCATTATTCTTGTCATCGATCATGGTAAAAAGATTCAAGCCATAAAAAATAACATGTCATTCCTTATCATTAATTTCTTTGACAAAAGCTATCATCCTTACATTCCAATATAAATAATTTGTTCCATAAAGTAGTGGTGCTCGAGATATTGATCCTCTTTCTCTTTGAAAATCCATACCTACAAAAACAAAGCAGAAACACCAAAATGCACCAAATAAATTAGTGACCCACTTTAATACAAATTGAAAGATTATTTTTGATAAGTATTTACCAACTTTAATTAATTTAACTACTTAATTAAAATAACAACACAAAATAAAAAAATAAATAAATGAGACAAACAATTTTTAAAGTAGTTTGGAATTTCAAATCATACATTTACGAGGCCACGCCCAGAGAAAAGAATTCACTAAGAAATCAAACGATTACAAATACCAATGAACTTAAATAATATAAAGACTCCCTCTTACTATTGTCACATATGTTGAATCTTCCTTGGTGGCTTTGCTTTGCAAGATCTCCTCACTTTGTTACGTCGAAATGTCTTCTATAAATTATGCAAAATCCCCGTGCTTGATACCGTAGAATTCCCTTCAGCTAGCACAAATCCTTCTTCCAAAGAATGTATTGTTTATCTCATGAAGAACAATTTCAAAAATATCTTAACAACACTTAGAAAAACTAATCTTGAAGTTTATCAAAATAGAAATTACAAATTCATAATTTTCATCAAGTTATTTTCACTTTAAAGTATAAAAGAAGCATAAACGACTTGGAAAAATAAAAGATAACAAAAATCTCACAAGGCTCTCTCTCAATGGCTTTAACAAGGGTTGGCAGCACAATGAGAATATTACAAATATATAATAAACCATAAACCTTAATTAATGAGAATTTTTATTTCCTAAACTTAAAAGGAATAGATATTCTTATATAAGAAGAAGTCTCTTCTAATTAAAACAATTGTTTCCAAATAATTTTTCTTCCATATGAATTGCAGAATTGTCAACACAAGTTTTCTAATTATGCTTGAAGTCCATATTTTGCCTAAAATAACTAGTAAACTAAAATTCCTTATACGTGGGGAATAAAATCTTAATGTACAGTAAACCGTCCAGTATGTTGCAACAAAAATATGTTTCTAGAATAATGTTATTCTATGCTATCTCTTTAAAGCTAATAACAAGTAATTACTAACTTTAATTAATTTAACCAATTAATTAAAATATCACACCACAAAGCAAGTAAATAAGGAAGACAAGTAATTTAATATAGTTCAGATTTTCTAATCTAACAACCATGAGGCCACATCTAAAGAAAATAATCCATGAAGAAATCAAAATTATAAAACTAAAAACTCAATCTTTATGATGTTACTGTTGTGTTGAATCTTCTAGGTGGACTTGTTTAGTGAGATCCCGTCATTTTGATATGTCAAACTCCATTCGATTTAGTGAGATCTCTTAACTTTGATGGCATTGAAATTCTTTCAACAAATTCAGCAAGATCCCTTTAAACGATGCCGTTGAACTCCTTCAACTAACACAAATCCTTCTCCTAAAGAATATATTGTTCATCTTCCAAAGAACATTATCAAAACGTTTTCACAATATTTAAGAGAACTAACTCTTTAAGTTTATCAAAATATATTTACAAACTAATAATTTTATACTAAGTTATTTTCTCTTTAAAGTATGAAATAATACATGAACAACTTTGAAAAAGAAAAAAAGAATAAGGAAAACAAAAATCATACACCAGGCTATCTCAATGGCATCTCCAAGGCTTGTCACAATTATGAAAATAATACATGTTTATAGTGAAACCCTAAACCTTATCTAAAGAAGATTTTTATTTCCTAAATCTTAAAGGAATAAAACTACCTAAACAGGAAAAATTATTTCCTAACTAAAACTCTTATTTCCTAATAATTCTTATTTCATTTGATTTGTAGAATTGTCAACACAAGTTTTCTAGTCAAACTTAAAGTTCTTAACTAAAATAACTAGAAACATTGACTGAAAATCGAAAAGACTTAAACCAGAAAGTCCACAATCTTCCCAGTTTCTTGTAACAAAACTTGCAACAAAAATTATGTTTTCAAAATAAACTCAAAAGCTATATGTCTATGGTAATTTACCATAAGATGCCAACTCTGAAAATCCTAACAATCTCCCCCTTTGGCAAAACATCTCCACAATCATTAGTTGACCTGAAATTTCACAACTCAAACACAAAAACAAAACACAAGTGTAGTGAACTAACACTTTGTCCAGAAGTTACATCCACAATGATTCCACAAAAGAATTGTTGAACCAAATAATAACAATATGAATAACTCCCTCTTATTAAATGATCAATATACGTCATCATAAAGCATGTCATTTATAACATAAAACTACTACTCTCCCTTACTACCACTCGCCCCTGGTCTATTACTCTCCATTTTTGCCAAAAATAGAGCCAAAGTAATCATAATAAGCACTAGAAGGAGAAATACACAACAATAAAGATGCAAATGAAGAAAAACCATGTAATAAACATGAAAATGCTTGAACATTAAGAAAAAAATATGCTCGAATTGAGGAACTACCCAATACGAATAAAAAAAAAAAAAAAAAGTTAGCCACAAAGTCATAAACAATTCCAAGTAGTCAAATTAAAATCTCATAGAGTATCTAAGGATGAAAATAGTCGAAATAAAAATTTTCAATAATCAAACATGAATAAGCAAGAGTCTGGCATAAACATTAACTAAGTGATAGAGAAAATTCAACATATAAGCCAAAGTTAATATTATCTAAGAGAAAAAAACTACCCAATAATCTAAATATTTAAAAACCAACCTCACAAGTGATAATTCAACTAGCAGTTGAAATTAAAAGCAAACTGCATAAGAGTAATCAATATAACGGTAATGCGATGAGTGTCGCAGAGATGCTAAAGATATCATTTTGTGCTTCATTGAGAAGCGAGGAGGTGGTGCTACAATAACATTGACTGAAGACTGTGAAACTTGAATTAAAATGTCAGGAACAACCATGGCATGTTCAAGAACAAAAGAAGTTGGAATAGAGATATCTAAAGCTAAAGTATTAGAAACCAAGGTAGCAGGACTAGAAGTATCTGACTAAGTTTCTACGAAATAGTTGTGTAGCGCAACATTTGCTACCAATTTGAAATAGCAATTGAATGCAAAATTAAATCGAATAGCACAATATTTGCTACCATAAATTATGAATCAATTTCATCTGGTGAAAGTGATAAAGTACTTGACAAAGTTGCAACATCAAAATTCTTATTCCCAAAGAACTTGTTAATAACAGTTGCTGAAAAATCAAACAAACGCTAACCTAGATACACACAATGATGCTAAAATGAATCAGTTGAGCTAATTTCCACCGATAGACTTATATCAAACTCATTCACTGTAGATGCAACAAATTAACTAAGCCATGTAACACTTCCAAGTAAGTTAAAATCTTCAATAATCAACTACACTATAACTTTGAAGTTCTAACTGAACTATTCTTTCACACATAAACTTTCTACTAGTCATGAAAGAATAAAAGTCTTAATTCTATGCAATATAAAAAGGATGAGAATAAGCATCAAAGACATCGTAAGTAGTGAGAGAGAGTACTTATTTTCCTTTTCGTTTCTACAAAGCAAAAGTTAATGGGTTTTGTGGTGTTGATTCTGAAACAATTTCTTGATTTGCATCACTGGATGGAGGAGAAGATATATGAGCTCTGCACATATAAGGAGTCGGTAAAATTGAACAATGTCGTAAAGCCTACATCGAAAAACTAAGCGATGGCAAGGTAAGGTCACCAGTGATGGCTTAAAAATACTCGACAATGTTTGATTGTAGAGGATTGTTATCGATTTACACCATTATTCTTCAACAAAGAAGAAAATGAGAGTTAGGTCAATTACGAGCAAAAATTTTCAATTTAAATGAAATTTGGTAAATTTTAATTGAACCCCTAGCCTAGCACAAGAAATGCATAATTCTACTAAAGCCTAAAATTTCATTAAAAGTAGGTTAAACAGTACCCACATAAAAGAATTACAAATTTTGGTTGTGACTAAATTTTTTCAAAAACTTACAAACAGATCCATCAGTAACAATGTTTTAGAAATTATAATTTAAGCAAAAAATTGTTAATTTTATTCAAGACACCCCCACAAACATATACAAAATTACAGTGTCGCCTAAATTTGTACATTTTGATCAAATAAGTCCATAATTCACCTAAGTATTAAATAGACAAATTTAAAAATTTTGAAGTATAAAAAGCGAATAATTTATGTTAACATGATTTTTTTTTTTAATTTTTTCTCAATTCAAGATGAATGAAAAACCAAAATTCAAACTTTGCATTATGACATAAAATAAATATATATCTTGAACATAATATGTGTGTGAGCAAAATTCGATTCAAAATTGTACCTTAATTTTATCGACTTCAACAATCCAAGAAGAACATAGAATGAGTGATTCTAACTAAACTTACCATCTAGATCTCAAAATCATCCGTTAAGCAATGCATATGTGATTATAGTATATGTTTGTTTCTTGCTATTGGTTTTTTTTTTTTCAAAAATCAGTAGCCTTCACGTTATCACTAAGCCAATTCTTTTCTCAGGTAGATCATCCTCTACAAATTTGTGATACATAAGTCTAGATTATTCTTGGATTGTTTTACACAATAATGTAGATAGCTTTTTCTAATTATAAAGCATGTACAAATATTCGATATTTGAGACAAGAATTTAGGCAACTAGTCATGGCTGAAGACAATGAATTTATAAGGATCATATAGAGCATACCCTTAAGGCTTTACTCAAACAGAAAATTCTAATTGCATCAAGAGGCTTGGTAAAAATATCTGCTAGTTGCTTTTCAGTTTTAACATGTTCTAATATGACAAATTTACTTTCTACCAAGTCTTTAATGAAATAATGCTTATATGTTTTGCTCTAAAATGTTACACATGGTTCTTAAAAATATTTATTACACTTAATTATTACAATAAATAATTAAGAGATATTGTACAATACCGTAATCCTCAAGCCTTTTTTCATCCATAGCAATTGTTCCCTATAACTTCCTGCAACAATGTATTTGGCCTTAGTAGTTGATAAGGAATTTGAGTTTTGTTTCTTGTTGTACCATGAAACCAATTTATTTCTAAGAAAGAAACATCCTCTAGTTATGCTCTTACGATCATCTACACACCACCAAAGCCAATAATATTAGAGTTAGTGTCCTTAGAAAATAATATGGAGTATACCCTTAAAGCTTTATATAACCCAACCATAAAATCCATGGTGATACGCTCTCACTTCCATTCTAGTATGGGCAAAGGTTGTAAAGTTCCTACTGGTTTTTGATGTTCTCTTTTAACTTGTTGACACACCAAACATCTCAAAACATGCTCGGCTATGTCCTTCTTCATACCTAACCATCAATAACTATCTTTGATGGTTCGATATATTTTCGTACTACTAGGATGCATAGCAAAAGCAAAACAATGTACCTCTTCCATAATGGTTTTTCTCAACTCATCAACATTAGGCACACATACTCTGCCCCTCAAAGTTAATATACCATCTGACGTAAGGTAGAAGTCACATTCCTTACCGTCAAGTATACCTTGACTTTTTCTAACTAATTTGCTATCTTACATCTGTTTCTCCTTGATCTACTCTACCAACGTGGGTCTCACAACAAAATTAGCCACTAAGGCTCTGGCCTCATCACCACTTAAGGCTACCTTCGAAGCCTTCAATTCTACCAACAAGGCATGTCTGATGCTCGGACAAATACTAACGTAATAGATAATTTCCTACTCAAAGCATCTACTACTACATTAGCTTTTTTTAGATGGTACTCAATAACCAAGTCATAATCTTTGATTAGCTTGAGCCATCTCCTCTATTTCAAATTCAACTCTCACTATGTAAGGAGATACTTCAAGCTCTTATGGCCTATGAATATTTGACATTGTTTCCCATATAAGTAGTATCTCCAAATCTTTAATACGAAGATCACTACTGCTAATTCTAAGTCATGGGTAGGGTAATTAAATTCATGCTTCTTTAGCTGTCGAGAAGCATAAGTAATCACCTTCCCATTTTGCATCAGTACACATCCAAGTCTTCGTTTAGAGGCATTACTGTACACAACATACCCACCTTCCAATGTAGGAAGTGTTAAAATTGGAGCAAAGGTAAGTCGATCTTTCAATGTCTAAAAACTCTTCTCACACTGCTCATCCCATTCAAACTTCACTTCTTTTCTTGTTATCATGTCAACGTGGTTGCCAATAAAAAAAAACCTTCCGACAACCTACGATAGTAACCTAACAATTCTAGGAAACTTATAATCTCTATAACATTCTTTAGCCTTTCCCATTACACTATTGCTTCACTCTTGTGAGGATCAACAAAAATTTCTTCCTTTGATATCACATGTCCCAAGAATACTACCTTTCATAGCCAGAATTCACATTTTGAAAACTTGACATATAATTCCCTTTCTCTTAAAATCTGTAATACAATTCTCAAGTGCTGGATATGTTCTTTCTTGGTTCTTAAGTATACCAAGATGTCATCTATGAAAACAATCACAAACTTATCAAGGTAAGGGTAGAATACTCGATTCATGAAATCTGTAAATGTAGCTGATGTTAGTGTATGCCTTAGAAACTATTCGTGCTATTGGTTTCAGGGCTTGTGTATATTGTGAATATTTATATAATAAATAAAAGAAATAGTTCTTTATTCACATATGTATATTGCTTTCTTTATTTATTCATGCTATATAATAAAGTATGTATGTGAATTATACAAATAATTTATTTAATTATTAAATAAAATTATCAAATCTGTTTCCTCCAGAAGTGATATAAACTAGGCATTAAAATCACATAGTAGACATACTAAATACCACCTATGAATATCATAAGATGATATTAGTGAGGGTAATAATGAAAATCATGTCACAAGAGCATTAGTATGGATTTATAGTTAGAAAACTATTTATCAAACTTAACCAAAGAATAATAAATCACATAGTATTCATGTAGTCAAAGATTTATCAAAAAGATTGTATTAATGTGCAATGCAATCCTTTAATCTAAGACGTCAGAGTCGGATTTTACATGGAAACGCATGGTTCATATGGTATATAAGTACAAGACTAATCATGTCTTGTGTGATAAAGCCGGTTTGGTTATGCATGGTTCACATAAGAATTCGGATAATATTCAAGATAGAATATGTTGACTTATTCAGAAGAATTGACTGTTTCTGCTAACTTTATCTAAGTTCGAGCTCCTAAACGAATATCAATAAATGTTCAAAACAAAGTCTTTGATTAAAGCAAAATAAATACCGCATGAAGAGTTCATGGGGGCAAGTTTAGGACATATTGATCGACGATTCATAAAATATCAAATTTATGATATTGACATTCCATGAACTCTAATTTGATTAGAATTAAATAACATAAGGATTTTATCCACACAGTACGTACAATTCAAGCAAGGTTTGATGATGAATTATTTCATCATAGATTAAAGACTATGACGTATTGCTAGATACCAACCATAGTCGTTGAGTTTCGAATTTTTCGAATATGACTCACGGCTAATTCATTTTAAATCTTCATAGTTACATTAATATTCTTAAATCTTTTGAAGTTATACATGAGAGAGAAAATTATTCATAAATAGCTAGCACCTTCGAAAATAATTTAATAGACCAAAAAATTAAATATATGTGTATATATAAGTGTTATATATATGTGTGTATTTATAATTCTTTAATTAGTTAAAGAATTATGACAATTACATATATATGTAATTTAAAGTAAATTACATATACTTAATTATAATTTTGATAATTATCGATAAGTCAATTCCATAAAAGGGTATTATAGTAATACCATAATAATTAATTTATAAAGTGTTTATTTATTATTTATTATTTATTAATTATTAAATACAATGGCATTATAGTAAATTCTATAAAAGGGTTTATGGTAAATTCTATAAAGAGGGGTATTATGGTAATACTATAATAATTAATTAAATAAAATATTTATTTATTAATTATTATAGTTAAATGAATGGATAAGTATGAAAAAATTATCCAATGGCATGGTAGCAAATGGATAGATTATTGGCCATGTAAAGAAAAAGGCAAAATGAATGATATATATTTATTTCATGTGATGAAAAATCAATATATATATTTAAATGCTTTGAAAAGTCAAAATTAGAGATTTTTCTTTGGATTGGCCCAGAATTCAATTTAAAAAGAGATTGAAAAATGTGTTTTCATTGTCTTTTCCCAAGAACAAGAAAAGAAAAAGGAGGCTTTCTCTCCCACGTTGCATATTTAGTCATATGGAGAGAAAATGAGAAAATTTTCTTTCAAAATTTTCATAGAAGAAAATTGTTTTTTACAAACTTTCAAGGGTTTTTGAAAGTGTAGATTGAAGAGGTTGCATTTGTTTATAACTTATCTTCATCAAATTAAGGATTAGAAAAGGTAAAAAATTCTAAAACCTTACATTTATACATATATTTTGATATATGAAATGAAACTTAAATTAATTCACGTTTTAGGCCATAGAATACAATGGCTAGGGCATTGATTAGCCCAAATGGCATTACCAAGAACTTACAATGCCTATAACGAGTTCGAAAAGCTGTCTTGGGTACATCACTCTCACGAATTCGCAATTGATAATAACCTGATCTTAAATCAATCTTCGAAAATATACTTGCACCCTGTAACTGATCAAACAGATCATCGATCCTTGGCAATGGATACTTATTCTTGATGGTGACCCGATTCAACTATCAATAGTCTATACATAACCATAAAGTCCCATCTTTCTTTTTAACAAACAACACTAGTGAACACTAGGTGACATACTTGGTCAAATAAATACCTTATCAACTAAATTTTGAAGTTGTACCTTTAATTCCCTGAGTTCAATAGGTGTCATACGATATGGGGGTATTGATATAAGTGTAGTACCAGGCATTAACTCTATACTGAAGTCAAATTCTCGATCTGGTGATAATCCTGGCAAGTTATCTAGAAAGACGTTTGGAAATTCTCGTACTACTGGCACTTTTTCTATCAAATACCCTACAATCGATGTATTAATTACGTATGCCAAAAATGCTTGACAACCTTTCTTTATTAGTTTTTGTGCTTCCATTGCCGATACAACACGTGGGAAGCATTTTACGCACTTCCATCATTGCTAACTATGGTTCTCCCAACCTCCTAAATACAACTTGTTTAGTAAAACAATCCACTGAAGCTCGATGCTGAGATAACCAATTCATTCCCATAATGGCATCAAAATCTTGCATTCTTAGAGAAATTAAATCGGCTTCCAATTCTACCCCATTTATAATAATAGGACATTCTCTAAAGACTGTCTTTCTTAACAATTTCTGCCCTAAAGGGGTGTAGACTATCAATTCTGGATCTAAGGTCGACAACTCTCTATCAACATAAGATGCAAATGTATGACTAATAAATGATCCGTTGAACCTCGAATCAATGAGGATGTATGCATCTTGGTTAAATACAATTACTTCCGGATTAATCTGGGTCTGTACTTGATTAAGGGCAAACACACGAGTCTACACTCCACCTTGATTCTTCTGTGAACCTGACGGTGTTGTGGATGAACTACCCACTCCTGACCTTCTACTAGCTAGAACTGCAGATTAACTCATTGGCTATTGATATGACAGATAGGCAGGATTCTGACTAGCTGTAAGTTGATTACCAGTTCCCATTTGAACCAAACTGGGACAATACTTCTTCACGTGCCCTGGCCGCCCACAGTGAAAACACATCTGAGGCATTTTACATGTACCACTATGGTAATACTTATAACTCGTACATCTATCCTTGCCCTACCTCTGACCAAAACTCTACGTTGATCCTTGAGCTGGTTATGCAAATCGAGATGGCTTCTGAATTGATAGGGAAAATAGAGGATTATTGGCTGGATTAGTAGCTGATGCACTACTAGAAGAGCCACTACTCCGACTCTTTTTCCGCCCTTAAAGCTAACTGAATCATCTCTTTGTAACTTTGATTTGTAGTCAATGACATCTTTTCTCTAATTTTAAAGTTTAACTCTTCCTCGAACTTGGCACATAGACTATCTTCGTTGGCAAATTCTAGTTTAAATTCCACCAACTTCCTTAGTTAAGTTTCATATTTTATCACTGTGTTTCCCATATGTTTTAGTTGTAGAAACTCTTACTTCTTCTGATTACAATAAAAAGGGTTATATTATTGGTCATTGAACTCTTGCTTGAACTCAACCCAAGTCAAAGGTGATGTCGACCTTGCTTGAATATTTTCCCACCATGTAGCTGCACTATCTTCTAATAACCTTGTAGCTACCTTTAATTTAACATCATCCTCTAATCTCATATCCTCCAAGTCCTTCTTCATCTTCTTTAACCCCCTGTTGGCTACTATCACATCTATTGTACCACTAAATGGTACACTCCCAAGTTGTCTGATTTCCTTTATAAGCTTGGAGAGTTTTGGAGCTGATTTAGATGGCTCATCTACTACTAGAGCTGCAGCAATCCTTAGATACAGGTAGGGATAAGGGTATGGATAGGGATACAGTGTCGGCCCTGGTGGTCCTTATGTCTAAAAAGATCCTTGTATGTTCTAATATGCCATAAAGGCTGCTCAGGCCTCTGGGGTCATTGAAGGAGGTATTCCCGCTCCTAGTTGCGGTTACTAAGGTGAAGGTACTAATGGTTCCTCCATTTCAAGGAGTGGTATAAATGATGAAACATCTTGTTCCGAATAAAGATCAATCTCTTTCCATGGTCTACCCATTTCTCTATTATATTGCGGCCGCATTCTTTACTACAAGAAGAATTCATGTATTCAAAATCTATATGTATTAGTGATGATCAATCCCTAAGACTGGACTCACTCTTTATCCACTATGATGATTTTTTTTCAAAATTCAATTAACATCAAATAAAACAGTTTCAAAATAGTTTTAAACACATTTTCCAAAAATATTTTTTGAAACTAGGCTCTGATACCAATAGAATTGTCACGTCCCCACCCGTAGAATCTACACATGACAACCGCCAATGACTCTTGAGACACATTCTAAATCCTTGAACATGTCTCTTAGGCTTGTAAAGCTGATAAGGTATCTGTCCC
Source organism: Cedrela odorata (assembly GCA_035584115.1). Classification (NCBI taxonomy): domain Eukaryota; kingdom Viridiplantae; phylum Streptophyta; class Magnoliopsida; order Sapindales; family Meliaceae; genus Cedrela; species Cedrela odorata. The sequence goes on from JAXCLQ010003174.1 coordinate 18,357, forward strand.
CTGTATCATTATTCACATAAACTTGTCTATCCGAGAAATTTTCAAATCATCAGACATATAAAAGTATACTTAATTTAAAATACATACAGGTGCATATCATAATACATTCTTTTCTTTTCATATTTAATTACAAATATAATTTATCAAAACATACCCAGTGAACTATAATAAACAAATGGGTGAGTCGAAGATGAAAATAACACTTGAAGGTGTTACACCCTTAATCGATCACTACCACTCGTACGATGTATTTTCCTATTCTCGATCTGCTGAAGCTGGAAGGTGAGGGGGTGAGTATATGGGGATATACTCTATGAGTGGATAAAAATATATTTTTAGAAAAAAAACATTTATAAATACACGTAAAATAATTTATTTCAACAAAACCATGGCCTGTTATTTAAAATCAAAAATCTGACTCATTTTCTCGATGGTTACCTTGATCGTGGTAAGCCCAAGACAATCAGTGGGCTTTATGTACAAAAAACAATGCTCATTTAATAAAAAAAACAGTCTTAACAATGCTCATTTAATTAAAAAAAATAGTCTGTTAAGATAAAGAATGCATAATACTTTTTAAAACTGGCCCACCAATGATGTTGGCCTTGAGTAGTCACGTGGTGATACTCATGATTGTCCTCGGTAATCCCATAGATGGGCAACTCCATAACATCCACCCATATACCTGCCCCACCTGTGGTACACTCACTTAGACGGCCTCTCATAGGTTTGTCTCTTAGCTACTTCTCTATAGCTATAGTCATATGCAATCTTGGCCCTCTCGGGCATATCACCAATACAAAGCCACAATCAAATCCATGTACATAAACATTTATAATTCTTTCATTTTCAACATCAATATAAAGCATGCATTTTTAATATCAAACTTGGCATCATGTCCATTCACATATAATCTCAATCACACAAACCATTAACATTTACTTTAAACAACAACAATAATAAGTTTATTCCTTATTTTATAAAACAGTAAGTTTCATAAAATATTTTAAAAGCATGAAAATAAGTAAAAATAAATCCATTCACAAGAAAATAGAGGGTCACCACTCCCACACTAATCCTCATGCCTAGTATGTTCCTCTCTTGGGTGCTTGATGCATTAAATGCAATGTTTGTGATCTTCGTGTCTATAATTCCTTAGTTTTGTACATATAACTTTATGAGGTTTTCTAACGAACGTCATTTAGCCGATTCTCAACAACGAAATCCTATGGTAGTAATTATTCTAAATCTCGCATTTTCATCTAAAATGATTATACACAATTTGAGTGTTATTTTACGCTTATTTAGCATTATATAATTCTAATTATCTTATTTCTACACGACCTATATTTCCTTCATGTCAATCAAAGTGAATTTTTGGGTGAACAATAAAATTCATATTTCAAATATACTCAAATCCATAAAATTGAACCTAAAATGAGTTTATAGGCTTACCCTTAACTTGTAAAAGTTCGTATAATCATCACATCGCCATTTGAACGCAAAACCCTCCAAATTCTCTTCAAAACCCTAGTTTCTTCCTTATTGTTTCTTACCCTTTTTCAGTCCAAATATGGTACTATATTGTAGAAGAGAAGATGGGAAATCTTTTGGCAACCAATTTGAACGAAATCGTTGAAGAAATTTCTGAGGTCTAAAGATTTATGTGTGTTGGTGTGAGAGAGTATTTTTGAGCGAGAAAGAGAGAATACTCAAATAAAGAAGACACTGGGGTCGAATCCCCCTTTGAGTATTTATAGAAATAGATAAAAAGACCAAATTGCCTTCGAATTTTACCCAAATTAACGTCTTGTATCAATCATTTGGGTTGGATATCAATACTTTTAGGCTGGGTATCAATACCTTTAGTTCAAGTATCAATCTATTCCTTAAAAATTCGATTCTGAAAATTTCATCGACCTCGAGTATCAATACATTTGTCTTTATATATCGATCATTCTTTTTCAATGTTTTGATACCTTTGTTGAAGGTATCGGTCTAGTTCAACATGTAATTAATTTCAAACTCTCTATTTTCAAATGTATCAATACCTTTGAGGAAGGTATCGATCTGATCAGTTTGTAATTTCTTCCCAAGTCTGTGACTTGAAAAGTATCGATACATTTTATGAAGGTATTGATCCCTTCATCAAGTATCGACCTATAACCTTAATATATCGATACATTTGAATAATGTATCGATACTTCCATTCCAAATATCTATCTCTTCATGCTCAGAATAGATTTTAACCTTTCCTATTCATTTCCTAGCACCCATTTGGTTTACCTTTCGGGGGCTCTACCCCGATCCGCCGCAAGGGCATTGCCCCTTAACCTTACTCGCTAACCGGCTAGTGAAATTGTCGAATGCATCAGCGTAGAGCTTTATTCTAAAATCCTTCTTATATGAAATTTTAAATTCCAATTTCAATTTCATTGTATTCTCGTTATTAAATTTAAATTTAAATTCACCTACACCTTGATAATATATCATTTACTCATTAATTATGCATGTGCAAATATGAATGCCATAAATTGACTACTTTACCCTCATACTTAAAGGACATGGTTTACATGGGTATGGCACGTCTTGTAGTTATAATGTGTCAAACATTTGTTTGCCTTAAAGCAATAAATGTTTTATTTTTATAAATTATCTGCATGGTAAATTTATTAAATTTATGTTATACTACCCAAAATTTTATATAATAATGAATTGAATATAGAAATAAATATGAAATCATTGTATGTTATTAGTGACGTAAATAGGCATGTCCTCTGGTGAAATTTCTTGAACTTGATATTAAAAGGGACAAAATTCACAGGTAGGGGGCTACGAGTCCCTAAACTTGTGTAGGGTACGTTATTGTGCGACCCCATTATGGCAACTTATTTATTGTGAATGTTATGTGGCCTTATTGCGGCAATCATTAATGTGTGATCATATAATTAATTCAGACGCTTAAATTAAATCGATGATGCCTATTTTGTTTGTATATTAGATGTTATGTATAAATTGTGCATTTTCTAAGACCTAGCATCATTGACCATTTTAATAAATATGGGCATAAATTACTTCATACTAACCATGCAAGGTTTTTTATAAAACCAACTAACGTAAATAATTATTTATCCCTACTAAACATCGTGGTTTTGCTTACCCCTTCATTTTGCCTCCAGGAGGACTTCAAGGTGATGTGGATAATGAGAAGTAATATAGTGCGCTCAAAGAGTTGGAGATACATCAAGTGAGCTATTTAGCTACTCGATATTAGGTACATTGTTGTTGATTTGTATTTTTATTTTTAATTATCATACTACCAACTATAAGAGTAAGTATGTTTTATTTGGACCATTTATTTTTAATTTATTTAATTAAAGTATAATAGGGGTTAACATTTTCCTGCGAAATTTCTAAATGGATTTTAATGAATTGTATATTTTTTCATATTTTGAAAGACCTCAAGGTATGTTTTAATTTTATTACTATTGAAACATGTTTCATTTAAAATTTTGACTTTTCAACTTAAAAGTTACTAACTCCTGACATGATAATATGCTTAACATGCCATACATTTAATTCCTTTATTATTCTCAAATGATTTAAAGGAAAACTTTCCTTTTGACGAAACTTTGAGCCTTACTTGTTTTTATATCTCATTCTTTTCATAATATTTTTTAAATTCTTTGTGATAAGAACAATTGCCTTAAAATCATCGATGTCTAAATTCTCTCATCTTTAGTGTATTTTGCTTCTGCTTGAAAGGCTAAGCTTTTCTCCTTCTTCTGTTGCTTCAAGTTCATCTTAAATATTTTAAGAAAGCTTATCAGTTCTTCAACCTTCATTAAATTAATAAATGTTCTTTCTTTAATAGTCATGACTTTTGCTTGAAATGTTTTAGGAAAAAAAAAACCGCAATATTTTCCTTACAAACTTGATTTCTAAATATCCTTCACCTAAAATATAAGATTCATTAATAATATCATTTAATTTAGAATTAAAATCAGCAAGTAATTCTTCATCTTCTATTCTAATATTTTCAAATCTAGTAGAAATCATTTGGAGTTTAGAACACTTTACTTTCAAAGTTCTCTCATAGATAACTTGAAGAATGTCCCACGCCTTCTTTACAAATTCATAAGCAGAAATTAACTTGAATTGATTCACGTGTACAGTATTGAAAATTGCATTTAGAACCTTAGAGTTGTAAATTGATAGATTATCTTTTGCACTCGTTCATGTTTCTTCCAATTTAGGAACCATATTGTTCTTGTCGTCGGTCATGGTGGGAGGACTCTAGTTGAAGATGATTTGATGTAAATTCGGTGCAAAACAAGTCAAATACAAATTTATTCCAATATAAATCAAGTTTTAATTCAACTCCAGAAGGTAAATTGTTGCAAAATAAGAAAAAAGAAGCTCAAATTCGTCTAGTCCTTGATTTTCTTAGTCCATACACTTCATTTAGCCTAAATTTGATTGTTTGAAGTCAAAGTCAGGGAACAGCCTTTATGTGACTTTAAGAAAGGAAGCTAAGATGGAATAGCATTTATGAACAACATTTAAAAGACTTTGGTTGGAAACAAGTCTTATTTTTGGAAGCATAAACCTAGAGCCTCATAGCTATTTATTATATTTAATACTTGTAGGTTCTATGTAAACTTTTGATTTCTTTTATATTTGAACAAATTTGTAATACCTATAAAAAGGCATCTTTGTACCATCTTGGGGTTTTTTGAGCTAAATGAAATTATATATCTTTTAAAGTGTTAATCTAAAATTCATCTTCCTTTATTCAAATTTTAGCCAAATTTAGTGGTGGATTTCCTTAACTGGTGGTATTGCCTTTAAGCCTTAGTACTCAGCACTTACTTCAAAATTTTCTTGTTTTAGCATCATTTGAAGAGTTTTAAAAGTTTAAAATTTCACTCTTTTGTACAGTGACAAATTTCAAGCATCCAAACTTACTCTAAATTTTTGCAAAAAGCATAAGGATTGCACATCATGCCTTCTCATCAATTGCTTTGATAAAAGCTCTCATATTTTCCTTCCAATATGAATAATTTGTGTCATCAAGTAGTAATAGTCGAGATATCGATCCTCCTTCTCTTTGAGAATTCATACCTTAAAAAACGAATCAAAAATACCAAAATCTCACCAAATAAATTAGTGATTTACTGTGATACTAATTCAAAATTTCATTTTAGTAAGTATTTACTAACTTTAATTAATTTAACTAATTAACTAAAATAACGAACTACAAAACAAGTAAAAAAAGACAAGTAATTTTTAATGTGGTTTGGATTTTTCATTCCTACATCCACAAGGCCACGTTTAGAGAAAATAATCCACTAAAAAATCAAAACAATACAAACACCAATAAACTTAAACAAAACTAAAAACTCTCTCTTTATATTATTTCCGTGGTGTTAAATTTTTTTTTTATGGCCTTATTTTGCGAGATCCCTTCGCCTAGATACATTGAAATCTCTTCGACAAATCTAGTAAGATCATCTTACTTGATGCCATTAAACTTCCTTCAACTAGTACAAATCCTTCTTCCGAAAAATGTTTTGTTCATCTCCAAAATAATAATATTAAAATCTCTTAACAACAATTAAAAAAAACATTCTTTAAGTTTAACAAAACAAAAATTACAGACTCATAATTTTTATTAAGTTATTTTTACTTTAAAGTATAAATAAAATATTAACAACTTGGAACACAAGAAAGAAAACAAAAATACGCACAATGTTCTCTCTATTTTGGGTAAACAAAAGGTGACTATACAATTGAGAATATTACAAATATATAGTAAATCATAAACCTTATTTAATGATAATTTTTGTTTATTAAATTTAAAAGGAATAAATCTTTCTAAATAGGAAAAAATATCTTCTAATTAAAATACTAGTTTTCAAATAATTTTCTTTCTTTTGAATTATAGAATTGTAACACAAATTTTTTATCACGCTTGAAGTCCATATTTTATTTAAAATAACAAGTAAACATGAATTTCTTGTACTTGAAGAATAAAATTATGATGTTAAGAAAATTGTTCCAATAAAAATATATTTTTTAAAAAATATTGACACATATCAACTCTGTAAAGCTTAACAAGTCTATCACTTTTGCATTTTGATTAAACGTGCCAATTAGGATTCTTGACTGTTCAAAACTATTAGGAGGAAAAATGACTTTTATTTCAATAACAAAAACCACATGGTGTCAACAGCCAGGTCGCCTAAAGGAAGGAAAATGAAAAATCATGACTGAACTTATAGTTTTCAGCACTAAATTTCTGACGCTTGTCTTGGCACTTGTCACGCTGAAAATTAGGTGGTGGTTGCTGCCTTCAAATTTTTCTTAAGGCTAGGCCCTCTATGGAGCCAAAATATTTGGGTAGCCCAACCCACCTATAGTTTACGTCATTCCAGCTTTATTCACCAAAGTAGGCCGCACAAAGGCAGCCTCAATTGTAAGTCCAAAGATAATGAGAAACAATCGGATCAGCTTCGTCCATTGAAACAGATCATCCTATCATCAAAGCCTCAAGATTGACCTCGTCCACTAAAGTAGCATCATGTCAGCCTAGGTGAAACAAGAATACAAAAGGCAATAACAAAACAAAGTTTCATTCTTAACTAAAATAAGGCCACTGTCTTAAAGGAAATTTAACATCAATAAGGATAAGGTACAAACTCTTTTATCTACTAAAATCTTAAGGTCACGTTCGGTAATCTGTATTATTTTAAATAAATTAAATTGCAAGGAATTGTAATAAACTTGAATAGATAAATTTTAATACAGTGTTAGGTTAACAATTTGTATATAAAATATTATGTTATATTATTATTTTAATTTATATTTTATTTAATTCATTAAAAATAATATTATATTATATTAAATAATTTATTAAATTTTATTTATAAATAAATAGTAATATAAAATATTTAATATTTCAAATTTTTTTAAAAAAGCAAAAAACAGTACAACAGTGTGGAACAAACCCATGGGTGGGCAAGAATCAACTCTACACTCATTGGTCTGCATTATTTTAGTCACCCTTTTTTCGATAACCAAACATAGGCCTATATTGATTTTATGCAAACAGTTTCGTCAGCACAGTCCGATGTACTAAACATGCCATAAAGGAACAAAGTGATCTAGCCCTATCAATGCAAGAGAGAAGGTAAATGGGTAGCGAAAACTTCCTCAAAAAAAAATTATTCCTATCTCTAATTTCATTATTGTTGTCATCGAAACATCACCTAAACCCTTAACTAACTTAAACAATTATGTTAGTGACAACACCAAAGTCTCTAATATTATTTTACGAATTTAGTTGTACAAGATCACCATCTCTTTGTGGGTTTCTCACCAAGACAACAAAATTTATTATTGAGCCAAAGAGTAAATTTCTAATGCCAACATTACATTATTATACAATTTAATCAATAGATATCATATTATTTATATATAAAAGAAAAAAATATATATTAAGAACAACATTTGACATGAGTAGCTCTCATACAGTAATATATTAAAATTAAAAATGTAAATAGATTAGGACGGAGTCAGATAATGGTTAAATATCCACTAAATTTTAAATAATTACAAATCGTTAAATATAAATATCCATTAGGCTAATGGGTTTTGAATGTAGTCCCCACTCCTCCCTTATTCAAATTTTATAGTATAAATTTATTTATCTTTTATAATAAAAAAATAAATAAATATCTAATTTTATACATATTATTATAAAGAAGTAATAAAATATATCACCAACTCAACAAAATAAATACAAATATATAATACTATACAAATTACATGTACACAAAATATTTCAAAATTAATCATTAACTATAAAATGTCCATGAAACATTATATTCAAGTTTTACATATACATAGAAAGAGAATAAAGAAAAATTATCCTTAAAAATATCACAATTTAAATGTTTATATAATATGTTATTATATTAAAATTTATTGAAATCCTAATAAGGTAATTGGTTTAATTATTTTTAAGTCAAACATGAGCTCATTTATTCAAGTTGTAACGAATGTTCTATTATAAACAGTTTATTTATTTATTTAATACTCAAAAAAATGTTAGTATAAAAATAAAATAAAATAAATTATCCGTACCTATACTCAATAACTAACTAAATGAAAAATAAACTTATACTCATATTCATATTTATATCTATTAAAATAATAAAAATTATACTCGTTTAATGTAAATATCGAATAGTTACATCCGCCGATAAATTTAACATCCCTAGTCAAGGATTATTGATAATAATACAAATATATTATATAACATATTCCATATAAAAAGTGAAATTGTTGAGGATGAATTATTGTTCTTGGGATTCAACATCATCATCATCAACATGTGACGTGCAGAGTCAAAATAGATCGACGTCCAGTCCCAGCTCCAGGGGGCTACACAATTAACATTTGGATTTAAGGAATTATAGATGATAGATCCACACCCACACCAAAACAGCTCAACTATATATTTGCTTTTATATTATCTATCTGGATTAGACATGACATAAACTGACGCTGCAGCTAGCATTTGCTTAAATAATTTAGATACGTTACAGTTACTGCATTTATTCATTAATACTTGGGGTGCTCAATCAATTCATAGATATAACCCCTATTTATTATCCATATTAATATCGCGATCCTGCAATATAGCTCTCTCCGGGTCCAGGCCAACATGTGGTGAAGATTACAACTTTCAATGGCAAAAATTAAAGCATATTGACATGAATTAGAGCGTTAGCTTGTATTTGTATTCATATAAGAATCCAAATTCATTTTTTATTGACCAAACTTTATCATATTTAAAGCACACAAAATGAGAGAGTGAATGTGCAACACATTATTCAAGTGGGTATAAACTATATAATAGAAATAACAGTATATATAGTATAGAGTCATTACGATTGGCTTCTTGGTAGACGGGGATTATGATTTGATTCACAAGATAATGGTTTCAGCTGTGGATGGCCGGCACTACAGTTAAATTTTTTCACTGAATAAACTTTTCTTTATGTTTAATATTTATATTATATATATTGACTGCAAAGAAACAAAGGGAAGAGAGAAGAGTAACAATAGCAATAGCAAGCTCTCAACATCCTGGGCCATTTCACATGCTACTTAACATTAACAAGGAGCATAAAAACTATTCATCTGAGTGTTCCACTACCACATGCTGGACTGTCTTTTAAATTATGTAATCGTGAAAGAGGCACAAAGGCAGGCAGTTCACCAATATAGTTGGATTGTTTATTAGCACATTGGGCTTCAGTTTGCACCATCCATTTTGTTTAATTAGCTCAAATATAATAAAAAAAACTCAGTTTGAAAAGAATAAAGACTCAAATAAAAAATCTCTTCTATAAGTTTCTTAAATAAAATGAGTTATCCCGATTTATATCACAAAAATAATAAAAATATGCTGGCCATTCATGAGTAAACCTATATCTAATGTTCAAAACTTCATCACACTTAGAAATTAAATTCACTCCAAACCCATATGTATATGTACACATATATCTTCAATTCCTAATAGTCAATAATCTAATCCTTGCAGGAATGAAAGCAATTCCATTATCAATCTTTACATGATCAAATTAAAATTTAGATGTTAATTAATCAAGTCAATAGTAAATAGAAGCAGATTTCATTTTTTTTGATACCCAAAAGAAGGGAGAAAAATGAACTACCTGATATTGATGTTGCTCTTGCTGAACATGTTATTTTAATTGAGAGATATATAGAATTGAGAACTGTTTGCAATTGCAACTTATTTTAAATATATCTCCTCTCTTTATAATCTCCTTTATTATTCTTTCTTTTCTAATAAGTTCCACTGACCACAAAAGAGAGGAATTGGGCCACATCAATAATATTACAATTGAATTCCCCATGACCTTTAATTTAATTATATATATATATATATATATATATATAAAGGCCTTGAAAACATATAAAATTCCAATTTCTAAATGATTGTATTATCGATCTACTATCTCAACACAATTATAAATTGTCCATAGCAAAATAAATAAATAATATACATTCCTACCTAGCTATTTTTTATTTCCATGAAAAATGAAAAACTGAGCTCAAGTATGCCTTATTAGTTTCTGATTTTTAAGCAATTAAGTTTGGATACACAAAACAATTCATAGAGGAAGATACACAAAACAAGTACAATAAAACAAGAAAATACACAAAACTTCTTCAATGGTGGACGTAGAAACCTGGGCTTAATTCAATTAATATAGCATATTTAACCTCATGCAGATCACAGAATATGCATATGTATTTTTGTTTGAAAGACTTCGTTAATATATATGTTAGGAAGAAACTACTAAAAGCACATTAACATAATAATTCTTTTCCCTCCCAATAATATGTTTGTCAGATGGATAAGATTAAGCATTTATTGAATGAATTTCCTCCTTTCTTCTCTCCTGCAGAAACTATTCCTTCTTAGTTGCACAATTATTTAAACTATCTGTATAATTAGCATCAAACTGACGTATCCAAATCAGAAATAAAACAGACAACTCCTGCTTTAAATGCAAGAAAACTAATAACATAAACCAGGAAAATATCTAGGCATTCTAAAATAACAGGGAAACAAGATACTTCACCCTCCAAGTTTATAGGCTTGTCCAATTATAAAATTCTTATCTTGCGAACTCCCAAAGTTTTGCACAGCCGGAATGCATATATATCTATATCCGCATCCCTTTCAATTCCTCTATAAGATTCTCAATATTATAATTAGGCTGATTTCAAGCAATTATTAAAATATGACTAATTCTTCATCTCATCTTCCCTTCCTTTTTCATCATTTTCCACACACAAAAATATTCTTGGTAATAAAAGAAGAGGAGTATAGAAAAAGAAATGGAGATTACGAGAAAGAATAAACTCACAACAATTGAAGTTTGATATATCTTAATTAACCACATATTTCAAGCACAGAGAGCTTGAAGTATAAATTTTCATTTGGTTTTTCTTACAATATTCATGTCTGTTTGTCGATGATAAGAATTACAACTTACAAGATCAATACAACAAAATCTAGAACAATAACAACAATCATCAGTTAAAGACCCTGTAAAAGCCGACTCTATAAATATGTTTTTTACTGTTAATTAGAATTAGGTGGAGAATACTCACAAACTACCTCAGTTTCCTCTTCCCTTCTATGGAAATTCCTGTGGCAGCCGCAAGCGGCACATGTAAGCGCACTTGTGCCGTTATCACCACTTGCCATGAATTCCCTGCAACCATCTACAGCATATCCTCCAATATTTGCGGCATGATTCTTTTGACACTCCGTATATCGAACACATCTAACCATCGATGATGAAGTACTCGAACTTCTTCTTGATGCTTCTCTTTTAACCACCGCTTGACGCTTCTTCATCATTTGGGAAACCTTAATTCTTCGGTATGTGTATGCTGGAGTTTCTTTAGTAATCAGTTTTATTATCAAAACCCAGAAGTGAGATAGAAGGAAAGCCAGCCTTGACTTGTGACTTGTAAGAAGTAAGTTAGAAGAAAAAGAAAGCTATAACTTTTTATGTGGATTGATGACTAACCCTAACCCTAGCATGTGTATTTATAAGGCCACTAGGATGATATAGAAAGGGGCCATCAGTATCCCTTTTTATTTAACCATTATTTTTATTGTCCTTTGAATTTAGTAAGTAGCTAGGCAAAGATCCACAGAAATTCATCATGTCAGCCAATCACGACCAACCACGTAAGGGAAAATAAAACTGCTGAATCTTTCACTTCACTATTATTTTGAGCACAAGCACAAAAAATGTATGAGAGAGTAAGTCATAAGATAACCCATTTCTTCTTTTCTTCAAGTACTAAAGCATATTATTAATTGTTGGCAGTGGAAAGTGTATTATCAATAACTAGACAAGATTAAAATGAAGCTGCGTGAAGAAAATTCTTGTCCTTAGACCCTGAATAATCTTTCGAAATGATGTTGTCAACTGCCTTTAATTTTTTCTAGATATTATTAATTTTTTATAGGTAAATACTTAAAATAGTGTTGTTGTTTTTTTCAATTAATTAAAAGATAATATATTTTTTATGGCCCAAAAAAAGGAAAAATACTAATTCATTTCAAGACATGTATAGAATAGAAAGACTAATCGAGTTGGCTTTGATATTATTAATAATTAAATATAAGTGGGTCCGAAATGACACTCAAAAGTCAGGGGGAGTTGGCCCCTCAGAACTGTGACAACAACTCTTGTCTAATTACCTAAGATTCTAATAATTAGAAGCATTAGTGCCCACCATCTATGAAATGAACCACTTTTCCTCTCCTTGCATCAAATCAACCACAATCATAACGTTACAAAATTTCAACATCAATGAGATGCTCTTCAAATCCTTCGGCTTAGTGTTAGGAAATTAGTCTCAAAAAAAAAAAAACTTTTATTTCCAATATATAAATTGTATACAGTTTATCAAAATTTAATATCAATATATGTCTGTATAAAGAGAGAATCGGAAAAGTAAAACGAATGAAGTACTGTTCCAATCAATATTAGTTTAGCTAGTGCATTAATTATGAATTAAGATCAAAGAGAAATAATTGTTTATGTATATGAATAGTTATTTTAAGGAAAAGGAAGAAAGAAAACAATTAAGTTCATGACGTTGAAATGTTTAATTGAACCATGAGTATTGGTTGCCGAATTAGTCATGAGAAGCAATCGCCGTATCGAAAAAATGATAATTTAAAATATTAAAGGTAGCCAAGTTTAGGGAGGGACAAGCTCACCCATAGGGTTGGTCAATCAAAATCATGTGAATAATTTAATTTAGACAAAAAAGTGAGGAGGGACAAAGACACGTGTAATTGTCAATCAGCTGGAACGTGCATAAATATATATATATATATATATATTTATATTGATTGTGATAAATTAATTAATTGATATTCAACCGTAAGAAATGAATTAAACCAGAAACAAAAACACCCTCGATTTCAGTTTTAAAGTAAATTATTGTAACATATAGAGATAGAGGGAATTTCTGAATTCTGACATTCTAAAAAGAAAAGATTTTCAATAATTATGGGAAGTTTGGTGCAGGTTTTATATGCAGTCTGAGTCTGAGTATTGTGCTATCAGTTGCAAATAGTATTTTAGAATGTTTGAAAGAGTCAACTACTGAAAACATATTTGTACTAGCAATATATATCAACTATTACTATATATTGAGGCACAGAAAACAGTCCTTATCATCACAAATTTGGATTTTAGAGAGAGAGAGAGAGAGAGAGAGAGAAAATAGGGTTTAAGCATTATTGAGGCTACGATTAGGATATTGAAGCACAAATAAAGTAGTCCTATCATCATCGTTTGGCTTTTTATATATAGACTAATATTCTAAATGACAGTGCTGCAGACAGCAGAACTACCATACATTATGAATTAATTTTTAAAGCTCAAGTATTTTAATGGAGATCGTCTTTTTATTATAATTAGTTACAAATCTATAAATATAACATTTACACTTGAAATATGCGCATATTTTAATCCTCTTGATTACTTGTTTAGTTTGACCTTTAGTTTCTTACAAGTAAACGAATAAATCTTCTTCAATGCTTTATAGTTAGATGAATCTATCTATAATTCATTAATTAATTATGCACAAGTTTAATATTTACTTAGCTTTCGGAGGATATGAGAGGTTTTCATGTCAAATTTTAAGTTTGTATGACATATGTGGAAAACCCTTAGTGAGAATGGAATAATTACAGGATATATATATATATATATGTATATATATATATATATATATATTAGAAATAAGTGGCAAAGTAGAATCAGATTACATATACTTGTACTTGGACTTGGAGGAAGGAAGGATCATGCCATGGGTAACGATCTACAATGGGATATGAATGGATGCTGGTTATTTGATGATATTTGATAAGATGAGACCGTTTACTTCTTACCAACCGTACCCAACTTGCGAAGAAAACAGTACTGGTACAGCCTATGTATATATGCTAGCTAATTTTGCATGTCAAATTTATTCGATCGGCAAGAAAAAATAAGGCCAATTCCTGATGACTTCAAAAGCGATACTTGATTGATGCAACTTAGCGGCCTATCCATATCAAAATGCACATATATATAGAGAGAGAGAGATAGAATTGACAGACACCCACTAATTAGTAACTTTATTTCCATGTATAATAATTATACCTTTAACATCAATCATCCCTCCCTTGCTTGACTGACTGAGAGAAAGCTTTTGCTTTTGTTAAGCATGTTTTCATTGCTTTCAGAGTTTCTTCAAATTTTAATCTGAAGTATGATCGATTATTGCTCCAATTTTAATTGCAGCCAGAATTGCGGTTCTGTTGTGTTGTGTTATTGGGCAACTAGCAGCCACAAAACAGCCTTTAGCTTTCGCAAATAGAAAAAGTAGGATGTGGAAGTCCCTCCTTTGTACACTACACCACTTTGTATTGCATGAACTCTACCCCAATATATATATATATATATATATATATTTGTCTATGGAGCTTATTTCACAATTTTAATTTACTGAATTATGACATGTGAAAAAGAAGTGATCAACAGTAGCACTAAGAAAAAACTTTCCACTGCCCCTTTTAGATTCTGACAAATCAAAGCCGCAGGGAAAATTTTTACTAAATTTGGTGACCATCTAAGCATGTATATATACATATATGGAGAGAGAGCACAAACACATTTTAATAAAGTAAAATTGGTGTTAGTTTCCGACAGATCGAAGTGGGGATTTGATTTCTACTATAATATTAGAGAATACTTGAAATCTTGAATAACCTACTTCTGGGCAAGAATTAAATCTTATCAAACATTTTTATAATATTATAAACTAATCTAGCTAAGAGTATATAAGTACACACGGACACACACAAACATATATTCATATATATATATATATATATATATATATTTATTGTTGATTTATTTTTTGTTTTAATATAAATAAAGTGTTTAAAAACTAAATCTTATATTAAAAAATAATAGGGTATTTTAACATTTTATAAGTATTCACACTTTATAGTATGATAAACATTATAATATATGAGATATTTATATAGTTCGCACACGTGTGTGTCGTGACACATAACATTTTTTACCTTTATTAAGTGCATGTGACACGTGGCGCGTGTACGTGACACATGGCGAGTGAAGATACTACTATAAATAAAAAAGATTAATTTTAAATTTAATTTAATTTTTAATTTTCTAGAAAAAAAATATGTTTTAAAATGTTATAATATTAGAAAATTAGTTGAGAAGATTGCAACTCTTAAAATATTACAACTCTTCAAAAATAGCAATTAAATCTCAAAGGGTGTATCAATGGTTTGTCATATTTTTATAAATTGAATATAGAAATTAGAAATTAATAATCTAGTTTTCAATTTTATCTTCTTCTTTGAATTTGCATATATTATGTTCTAAATTCTTGTGAATTTTTTTACTGTTTTTTCGTGTAAATTCACTCGAGCTTTGTCATATCCTTGAAGTGATTTGCTTGTGAATTCCATAAGCAATATCAACCAAAAGGGGCAAATACCACTTTAAGAAAAGCGTATTATATACGTGTTTCAAGTCTTCGTTCTAAAATTTTCAACAATCTTAAACCTTAAATTTTGTCATGAAAACATAAACTTTTGTTGCCACCATTAAACTGATGAATCAAGATTTGGTCAAATTAAATCATTTTGATGGAAAAAAATTTGTTTGCTAGCAAGACAAATCGAAATTTTTGTTGACTGCTTTGAAAATTTTTTATGTGCTGATCTCGAATTTAGAACAAATTTCAGAAGCTACTGCTGTAAACTCTGATCAATTGAAGGTTGAACAATAGAAACGACTTGAAGATGAACTTATATTTGTGGCCATATTCTCAGTGCTCTCTCAAATCATTTGTATGATCTCTACACTGATACTTCTGCAAAGGAGATTTGTAATGCACTGAAATTCAAATATAAAGTAGAGGAGGAAGGCACTAAGAAATTTTTTTTTTCTAAATATTTTGATTTCAAAATACTTGATGACAAACATGTTTGTCTTAAGAACATGAATTCTAAGTTATTGTTAACAAACTGAGGTATATGAAAATTGAACTTCCAAGGTCTTTTTAAGTTGGCGCAATCATTACAAAATTATCACCAACCTGGAAAGGTTTAGGAAGAAGATTCTTTATATATTTAAAGATTTTTCTCTTGAACAGGTTTAAAAACATTCTCAAATTGAAGAAGAATAGATGATAAGAGATAAGATTGAAAACTTTTATGCTGGCACTTTAAAAGTAAAATCAGAGCATTATGCTAAAGATTGCAGGTTTTGAAAAAAGACAAATGAAAAGGCATAGGTAAATTTTATTCAAGAAAAGGAGATTGTTGCTTTTGTGAGTGAAATCAATACTATCCAAGGCAAAGCTCCAAGATGGTGGTATGACATATGTGCCACTGTTCATGTCTCCTACAATAGGCCATTGTTTAAAACCTACCAAAATGTCATTTATTGGCAAAAGGAATGTGGAACTCATTTTCACTTTTGGAAAGAAAAATACTTTAACAAATGTGCCTGATATGAATAGGAACTTAGCTAGTGGAAATGTTTGAAAAAACCTGGGATTAAATCCATATGAATGAAGCAAGTTAATTATGTCCCGTAATGGTACTTTTATTGGAAAGGACTATTCTAGTAAAGGAATAGTCAAGCTTTGTATTGTTGACAATAATAATAAGAATATTTCTTTTGCTTATATGATTGACTCTGTTTCTTTGTGGCTTGGTAGATTAACACATATTAGTATTTTTACTATGAAAATAATGATTAAATGCAGACTGATTGATTTTGAAGCTAATAAATTTAAAAAAAGTGAAATCTGCATTAAATCCAAAATGGTTAAGAAACATTTTCATAGTGTTCAAAGAACATCTCAATTATTATATTTTGTACATTCAAATATTTGTGAACTAAATGGTATGTTAACCAGTGAAAATAGATATTTTATTACTTTTATTGATGATTGTTCTAGATACACCTATGTATTTATTAAAGCATAAAGATGATGTATTTAATGTACTCAAAAGTTATTAGCATAAGTAAAGAATCAATTAGGTGGAAAAATTAAAATTCTTAAAAGTGATAGTGGTGGAGAATATTTCCCAAATGATTTTAATATTTTATATGAATAACATGGTATTATACATCAATACTCTGCACCACGCATACCAGAACAAAATGATTTAGCATAACAAAAAAAATATATTTTTTAAAATGTTAAATGCTATGTTATTAAATGCAAAATTGTCATTTAATTTGTGGGGAGAATTTTTGATTGCTACATGTCATATTCTTAATAGAATTCCTTTAAAGAAAAATAAAATCTCTCCATATGAGTTATGAAAAGAAAGAAAACATACTATTGGGTATTTCAAAATGTGCGAGAGTCTTGCATATTGCAAGAACATAAATACTAAAAGGACTAAGTTGGGTCCCAGAAGAATCAAATGTGCATTTGTAAGATGTGCCACAAATAACAAGGCATATAGACTTTTAAATTTAAAGTTAAATGTGATAATAGAATCAAAATATGTGGAATTATTTAAGAATTTCTTATGTTCTAAAAATAATTATCAAATTTTCATTAATGAGTATCAAGTAGAGACTCATATTGGTGGAGGATCAGAAGTGGAAAGATCTCCCAAGGTTGTTGATCAATCTTTTAAGCCTAAAAAAAACCAATGAATTTGGAAAATAAAAGATTTAGAATCTAATGAAATAACTTCTCAACTTATTTCTTTTTTACTTAATAGGAGGAAATAAAGAAAAATTTATTAGGAAACTTTCTTTAATTTTACAAGTCGGGAATGATCCTAAAACTTTTAAGTAAACTATATCTTCAAGGGATTCTATTTTTTGGAAAGTTGCCATAAATAATGAAATGAATTCTATTATATATTACCACACTTAGGAACTTGTTGATTTTCCATTTGGTTTTAAACTCATTGACTGTAAATGGGTATTTAAAAGGAAGTATCACACTAATAAAAATATAAATACATTTAAGGCTAGATTAGTAGACAAAAGATTTCAATAAAAATAAGGAATTGATAATTTTGATACATATACACTTGTAGCTAGAATAACTACTATTAGAATTTTGTTTGCTTTAACATTAATACATAATTTATATGTTCATCAAATGGATGTGAAAATAACATTTTAAAATGGTGATTTAGATGAGGAGGTGTACATGGAACAACCTGAATGTTTTTCTCTACCAAGAAATGAACATAAAGTGTGTAAACTTGTTAATTTTTTGTATGGCTTGAAACAAGCACCAAAATACAATGGCATAAAAAGTTTGATTATGCTATTCTTTTAAATAGTTTTACCCATAACACTATTGATAAATGTTTATTTATAAAAATATGTGATAATTGTATTATTTTTGTTTGTCTTTATGTTGATGATGTGTTAATAATTCTTAATGACATGAAAGGCATAACAGAAATGAAGAGGTTTCTATCTTCCATACTCAAAATGAAAGATCTTGGTTAAGTAGATATTATTTTGGGTATCAAGATTAAACAAAATAGTGAAAATTATGCACTTAGTCAATCACACTATATTGAGAAAGTGCCAAATAAATTTAATCACTTGAAGATTAAAGATGCAAATACTCCATTTGATCTATATATAAAACTTGTCAAGAATGACGGAAGAGCGGTTGCACAACTTAAATATGAAAGTGATATCGATAATTTAATGTATACGATACAATGTAAGAGACCCAATATAACATTTGTTGTTTATAAACTAAGCAAGTTCACTAGCAACTCAAGTGTTAAACATTGGAAAGTCATTGGTAAAGTTTTTGGTTACCTTAAGAAAACCAAAGATATTGGCTTACAATATTTGAAATTCTCTAGTTTATTAGAATGATATATAGGTGGTAGCTAGATATTACATGTAGGAGACAATAAGTCTATCACAAGATGTGCAATTTTTTAAAAATCCAAGAAACAAATGTGTATAACATACTCAACCTTGGAATTATAATTCATTGCTTTAGCAGCAACAAAGAACAAAATAGAGTGGCTAAGGGATATTCTATTAGAAATCTCACTGATCTCAAAGAATGTATCAGCAATATCTATACATTGTGATAGTTAAGCCACTTTAGCATGAGCATATAGCAAAGTGTATAATGGAAAGTCTAGACACATTAGTCTAAAACATGATTATGTGAGAAAATTAATCAAGAATGGAATTATTTTTCTCACTTATGTGAAATTTAGTAAAAATCTAGATCCATTCACCAATCCTCTGACAAGAGACTTGGTTAAATCAACATGTAGAGGGATGGGGCTAAAACTCCTAGATTGAGTAATCCAACAATTATGGAAACTCAATCAAATACTAATAAAAAATTAATTTACGATTTAAATGATAAAAACAAGTCATTAAATTATAGAGTTATCAGTGTCACGCCTTGAACTTGGGATCCACTCATAACAATAGTCACAGACCCTCATGATACCCTCTCTATACTTAGAGTGTATCAAGAGAGCCTGTAAAGTTTTCCTATCAACCAATAAATCCTGAAAACAGTTTATAAAATAATAGTTCCCATCCAAGGAATGATCATCAAAAAATTGATCATCCATGATGAATTCATCCGTAATATTTAACAATCAAACACAACATTTACATGGAAGTCATTTTCATTCGAATTGAATAAGACAATAAATATTTACATAAACTTTTAGTTTACAAATATTTTACAAAATTCAAATAAAGCTATCTAAATAAATATATATCCAGTGGACCCCAAAACATATATGAGTCAAGAAAGAAAACCTACCCAGAGTGACGTAGGCTCTCTATTGTTACCACTAATCTGGCGAGTACTAAGACTCTTAATCTGAAAGCTGTAAAGGTGAGTGGTGAGTATACGAATATATTCAGTGAGTGAATAAAGTATATACATATATACATACATGCACACCCATTTACAAAATCCTGATATTAGAATCTACTTAAACCATATACTCAATATATATATACATGTTCATTTAAATCAATAATCAGAAAATATTCCATTGGTCTACAAACAGTTTTAAATAATCAACCGGACTGGTAATCTATTCTCGACACGTTACCTTGGTCGAAAATAAAATCGAAACCATCAGTGAGTGTTTCATGTATAAACTATATGCAATAAAGTTTTATCAAATATAAAATTATTTCCTTATATTTTATAAAATCACTCATTTTTTGTAAAAACATGCATATTTAAAAATACAAGTTTACCTCATTGATGTTGGCCCCAAGTAGTCACTTGATAATACGAGTGACTATCCTTGTAATCCATCAAATCTAAGATAACCCTATCAAATCGCTAAGACTTTTCACAGAGTATCCATAATCGCAGATACGTGCGTTCGGTACACAGTAGACCTGTCATGGTATTTCCACCCTATACAAGCCTCATTACGGCTCCACTCACCTATGCTATCTTTCATAGGTCTGTTCATAGGCTACTTTCTTGTATATATAGTCAATAAACTGGCCCACTGGCAATGTAACAATATATGGCTCTACCGGTTTCATCACCAATATACATGTATAACAAAATCATTTTCAAAGCAATGATTATAAAACACATAAATTAAGTTTAGCCTTCTCGGCCATTTCAGCATATATATGAAGTAAATTTTAAAAGCAGACCAAATATATAAACCATCACAATATCAATTTAATCACATGAAAACGTATTCATTTCAAATTTTACTTTAACTATAGAAATCACTTGTTTAATACACAAGCAATACATATAAATATAATAAGCATATATTTACATATTCATGTATGTATAAATTTATTCATAACAAAGGGAGGGTAACTACTCCCACTAAGGTTGTCGCGCTAACTTGATCCTTATTTTGGATTCTCGGAACCTAATACCACATATGTATATAATAATAAATTTCACGATTTCAAATAGTTAAACATATATATACTAAAAGCAATGGTTATGAAAAACATATCTAAAAACTCCTTAGTTAACATATCATTTCAAGAGGCTTAACTAATAAGAATCATTTATCCAATTTCTAACAATAAAATCTTAGAGCTAATTTATTTTAATTCACATTTTCAAACCATATTTTTAATATTATATCAAATACTAAAATTTACATTCAAATCGATAAGCGATCACATACCTTACCATCACAATATCTCAATAAACTCAAATATTCACATATATTTCTATCACCATACTTCAATTAATACTAATTAACATCACTTAACATTTTTTATACAAGAATTATTGAAATCCCTATATGAACAGTAAATCCTTAGTTTCTAACATGTTCAAAATCTCAAAATTAAATTTCAAATGAGTAAATGAACTTACTTGCAACTTGTAGGAGTCCTTAGAAACCTCAAATCACCGTTTAATTGGAAAAACCTCCAATTTCTCTTCGAAACACAAACTTCTTCATTGCTCCTCATTGTCTTTTCTAGTCCCAAAATTAGTACCAAATCGAAGAGGAGAGGACGGATAACATTTGGAAACAAAAATTTGA
Source organism: Cedrela odorata (assembly GCA_035584115.1). Classification (NCBI taxonomy): domain Eukaryota; kingdom Viridiplantae; phylum Streptophyta; class Magnoliopsida; order Sapindales; family Meliaceae; genus Cedrela; species Cedrela odorata. The sequence continues at coordinate 40,051 of JAXCLQ010003174.1, forward strand.
AAAAAAAAATAAAAAGAAATTGAATAAATCTAAGAGAAAAAGAGAGGGAGAGAAAGAGAGACGATTTTTAGAGAGAGAAAGAGGGAGAAAATTTACATTTTTAGGGAGAGAAAGAATGAAAAACTATTGAGGGTTGAGTGTATATATAGAAGATGGGCAAAAAGATTAAAATGTCCTTAAAAATCTTTGAAAATTTTCGAAAATACTCAGATTTCGCGCCGAACCAGTTGACCATTTCCAAAATTTGGTCAACAAGTTCCGTTTCTCCACCAACATAGCTACTGCCAATTGACCGATTCTCTCATTTGGTCGACCGGTTCCACTTTGGCCCAAATACCAATCTGTCAGTAGACCGGTTCTCACATTCAATCGACCGATTCTGCATTTTTGTGGGTTCGAAATCGTCAACACTCAGTCGACCTACTCCAAAAACTTGAAAATTTTATGTTGAGACCTATCATTCCATAGAACCATTTTGTTTATCCAATATATATTAAATCTCAATTATTCAATACTCGTTATACTCATATCATGAGCCGATTTAAGTCACCTAAACCTTGTTAATATGTAAACTAATCATAAACAATGCATGTGTAAAAATGAAAGTTATTACAATAACTATTTTACCCTTATATTCGAAAAACAAAATTTACAATTAATATTAAATAAAACAACCCTATCTAAGAAATTAGTGTTGTCTGTTACAAAAGAGGGATGAGTACAATTTAAATTATGAGTGACAAGTGTCTTAAATGTAACATAGACATTGAAAGAACTTTACCTATGTGAACTTTGAAATGGTGCCACTTCAAATAAAAGTTGAAGTTTTCTCTCTTAAAAGTTCATGAAATAAGATGAGCACATGGCCATTAAAAGTGTTTAGCAAGTGTGATATATAATATAAGAATACATGAAGAGTTATGTGTGTGGAATCACCGATTTTGTTAAAAAAATTGATTCAAGGCAGCAAGCTACTTAAGATTTTGACAAATATTTTGTGGCACTTACACACTAAGGTAAAATTCAAATCAAAAAATATTTTACTGTATTCATAAATATCGTTTCATTTTTGAGAAAATAATTTAATTTATATTTGAACAAGTGAAAAATTGTTGATTTACTTTTTATTTAAATATAAATAAAGTGTTTGATAACTAAATTCCATATTAAAAAATAACAAGGTATTTTAACATCTTATAAGTATTCACACTTTATAGTGTGACAAAAATTATAATATATGGGATTTTTATGTGGCTCGCACACACACGTGTTGCACTTTTAATGTTTATTAGGCGTACTGGCATGTGACACGTGGCACACTTGGCAGGTGAAATGTGGCGAGTGAAGATACTACTATAAATAAAAAGATTAATTTTTAATTTTTTGAAAAAAAAAAATTTTAAACATTATAATGTTTGAAAATTAGTTGGGAATATTGCAACTCTTAAAATATTGTAACTCGTATTAGGTGCACTTAGCATGTAACATGTGGCACACTTGCCAGGTGAAATGTGATGCGTGAAGATACTGTTATAAATAAAAAGATTAATTTTTAATTTTAAAAAATGTTTTAATGACTTTATTTCCAAAGGATGACTACTTATCACTCTTTGATTGAAGCAGCCACTCATATTGAAGATGCTATTTACAATAGGACATTTGAAAATCAGTTGAGAATGTTGCAACTCTTAAAATATTGTTACTATTCTAAAACAAAAGTTAAATCTCAAAGGGTGCATCAATAATTGTAAGGGTGCATCAATAATTGTCATATTTTTATAAATAGATTATAGAAATTCAAAATTAATAATCCAATTTTCAATTTTTTCTTCTTCATTGAATTTGCATATATTTTGTTCTTGATTTTCTTTGCATTTTTCACCATTGCTCAATGCAAATTCACTTAAAATTTGTCATATCCTATAAGTGATTTATCTATGAATTTCATAAGTAATTTTAACCAAGAGGGGGCCAAAAACGACATATTACATACATGAACAAAGGAATGGGGCCCAGGAGTAAGTAGTTTCTGAACTACAATAATGAATAAGCTCGTATATAGGATGTATACAACTATAGCTTAATATTATATATATATGTGTGTGTGTTATTGCAACAAAAGGAATATATCATTAAGGTTTAAAGAATAAATATATCAAAGAAATCGGGTCCAACGTAATTATCACCAAAATTTAACTATTTATGAAACTTATGGAGGGCAAAGCATGCAAAGTTAGCCATGCTTTTGTCCTCCACACTTTTCATTCAGATACATTGTAGAATTAATCATACATGCATATATATCAAAAGGGATAATAAAGGTCAGGACACCCACTGGGTTCAGTTTGGTTCTTGCTAACTTTATTCTGTTAGTAAACTATATTCTAACTCTTTGTGCTTCAGGAACAGATGTAAAATGGGTCCACTAATTTTTTGTGCTGATGGAAAAGCAAAATTGCGTAGACAGAAAGCATCACTCCCTTAAATGAATTGAATGGTGGCAGGCCCAAATGCCTTTCAATCAATCTCATACGCCTACCACTTCAACTTTGTCTTTTAGAACTAATATTGCATGAGAAATTTAGATTGTTGGCATTTTATTTTTTGATGGGCTTAGCTCACCTGTTGTTCTGTGGCTCCCAGCTGTAGATTTGCCCTAATATATATTTATTTTTTTTTCCCATATTTGGAGGACTATTCATTTACCCCACCAATCATAATCTTTTCTTTTCTTTTTTTCTTTTAGCTTTTCATATCTCATGTCACGTACTGAAGGCAACTAAGGCCCATGGGATCAAGATGGTGGCAAAGCTCATTTGATCATCTTTTTAATCCTTGATTACAGGTGGAAGAACCAAACGGACATGAAACGAAGAGCCGACACAAATTACTGTTTATTGTATGAATCTATTCAATCGTTCAATTATAATCATATATTTTCTTGACAAGTCATCTTTATCTCAACAAAATGTTTAATTGCATATATTTCGATTGGAAAAATAAAATAAAGAAACCGAAATATGAATAAATATGTCAAGTCGTAAGTCGAATCGACATAGAAAAATACAGCATGGAGGTGAGAGGTTAGGTGGAGTGAAGTAAGCCTTTAATTATACAAGCAGGATACAAAAGATAACATATACATCTGAATTTAGGCAACCAATTTTCGAGTATGCTAAGACAGGACAGGTTACAAAAGATGTCATGTGAAGTCCACTGAGCGTGGTTCAAAATGGTATGGCTGATATTGTTGAGTTGGCGAATTGAAATTGAATTAACCAAAACTAACCGATTTGTATTTAAATATAACATTCCCTCCCCACTAGTCGAATTATAGTTTATTAAGTATTAACATATTTTTTTATCGAAAGTTCTCACCAGAGTTCGAGTCGAGTAAAAATCCTCCGATTTCAGTGTATATAAATTCATATGTAAGCAGAAGATCTAAATGGGTATGATAACAGATTGAGAGAGGGAGGATGTTAAAGGACAGCAGAGTAACCCTACCAAAAACCTCCCACGAGCTGGGAAAAATAATTGGGTTCTTCATAGGTGGGGGTCATTTTTCTCTGAATGAACGGAGAAATCTCAGAGCCCTATATGTTTATGATGTGGGTTCATTATACATTTTCATAAATAAATAAATAATCTGGCTGGAATTTGGTTCATTTCATTTGTGAATTTTTGAATGTGATGGATGCAGTTGGCCAAACCCAATCAAGCCCCATTTCATCATCTTATTATTATTATTATTATTATTATTATTATTATTATTATTATTATTATTATTATTATTATTATTATTATTATTATTGGTTTGGACTTTTGGTATTTTGTTCTAATCTTTCTTTTTATTTGCCAAAGGTATCAATATATACCATTGAGTACTTTTTTATTAGAGAAAAATGAAATAGACAATTCACAACCAACTCTTATATCCTATCCTATTTTCTTTTTGATAGTTTTCAGTTTTGTCCTAGTCTACAACTCTAAATTGAAAGTTAATTATATTTCTTGACCACCTAATTAATTTAAACAACATATATAATTAGTATATAAATAATGCAATGTTTTACGATCGAGGATTAATTATTTGTTATGCATTAGAATAAACGAAAACATTAATGTTAAAGATATGTAACAGGCTTTTCCTCTTTTCTTTTTTGTAATGATTGTCAAGTAGTTTTATTGTGGCCCAAGCCCAAGTGAAGTACCACATGCGCGCTTGATAATCCAGCCACCGTTCAGAACCCCAAACTACATAACCATAACCTAGGAATAGGAGGGAAAATCACATGTCACCCCTAAATTTCGAACTTTTTTTTAAAGGTTAATTTTAATAATTTCAAAAATATTCGCATAATTATTTATTTATTTTATTAAAAAATTATTAATTTAAATAATTTATTCATTTATTATTAAAATTACTATGATACTCTTTTAATTATAATTATTTGAAGAGTTAAATGTATTAAATTATCTTTATTTTTTATTTAAATTCATATATTAAATTAACGATTTATTTTTAAAATTATTAAGACTAAAATATAAAATTTGACCAAACCTTAAAGTTATATACGTCCTTTTCGCAAGAATAAGATACAAATTATATTGTTGAAAGGATGTCGATGCTTTCATCATGTTCATGCTACAAAGAGCCAAGCTTTCCAACAAGTATTTTTGGATTTTGCTTTTACATTATGCATGCCAATCTGGGAACTAATAACTTAGGGTCATATTATAATATTATCTTGGTAAATATTATGGAGATATTTTCTAATGACATACTATACTATACACTAATTATAAGATATAATTTCATGTAAACCATATTAAATATTATATAATTTATTAATTATATGTTATTTTTTGATATCAAAATTTTGATATCATACAAATATACACGTACAAATATCAAAATTTTAGTACATGTTTGTATACGTTGAGAATGAAATCAAAATACACCCAAATTAAATTAATACAATATATATATATATATATATTTTATTTTTGTAATATATCTCAAAAAAAGTACATAAAAAAAAAAGAACTCAATAACACACTCAAAATAATAATAATAATAATAATATCAACTCAGCAATACATGTTAAAAAAGTGCGTCGTCTCCTCCAAAAAAAAAGTTTCTCGGTAGCGAACAACATGTCTACAACACAACCCATGTTAGAATTATTGGTGAAGTCACCGCCATAAACACTTCGATAATCAAGTCATGAAAACCGTGCAAAGTATTTAGAGAGAGAAAATTTGAAGAGAAATTTACTGAATTTGGATAAGAAAAGGGAGAAAATGAATCTGTTTTATTTTCAACCGTCTCATTATTTATAAGCAAGAGGAGAGAGAACATCGAAGCCTAATCCACGTGTCAACCATGAGATAAAGGGAATATTGTTAATATATGATTATGATGACATATTATCCACCTTTCATGCCACCTCAATAATCCGCTAATAAACGCTGCAAAAACTTTCATATCCCATCTAACTTTGATTTGAGCACTAGGGCTTGGATCATATTATCATTTATCATGATGATTCGCATGCTTCTCAATTGCGGGTGGTTGGTGGAGTATACTTAGTTGACGCGAACAAGGCTACACCGAGGTGGAAGGAGATTCATGTCTTATAAATACCTTCTGCCTACTTAATATTGAGAAAGATATGTATAAAGAATACTTGGTGTCCATAGATAAAAATAATAATTCGAACCATCTTATCGTATTAGTATTGTGTTAAAAAAAATTAATTTAAATTAAATTTATTTAAAAATAATATTAAAAAGTAAAAATTTTAATCCGACACAATTATCAAATAATTAAATAAGTTATAATTATACTACATATTTAATATTTTTTATTTATATTTTATAATATTTATTATAATAATTTTTAAATACTAATTATTTTATTTTAAATATAACTAAATATTTTTTAAAAAATAAATAAATATAACTATAAAATTTTTAAAATAAAATAAATTTATTAAATCGTAAATAAATTAACACAATATAATTATTTAAATAATTAATTGTGTTATAAAAGAGTTTATATGTTGAAAATTCTAAAGTATAATTCAATATAATTATTAATTGTATTGTATTATCACTCATTTAGTAATGGTATTATCTTATCTCAACTTAAATATATAAATTTTATATTAAATTAACGAATCAATTTAAAAAATTATCGTCTCTAAAAATGACTGTCTCTTTATTGAGGATGTCTCCGTGCCAAAATGACATGAAATTGTAGAATCATGTCGGAAGAATATTTAAGGTTTGTTAATTCAATAGCAATATTTGACTGATGACAATTCGAGCGTGAATTCTTAGCAGTTGAATTTTGGTTGAATCTTTGTGTCGTCTTAGTAAATGTGTGATGTCGTCCCTTATTACTAAGTAGACATGTGCGTAATTTTATATGGAGGAGGTATACACAGTCATCAAATACCACCATGGCATACTATAAAATTACATCAGGTATTATGATAAGATTCCAGTACAACATTGTCTATTATAAGTTTTAAATAAAATTTATCATTCCAATATACATCTATGTAGACTCATATAGGGCCCAAAGTTTCAGTTTCTTGGGGTTCCTTATTGGTAATGGGCTCAATTATTGAAATTGCCAGACTAGATAATAGAAATCCGTTTCATATATTTTATCTATATGATTAAAACAAGGCCCAACCACTTAACTTCACAGTGCATGCATGTATGTGAGCATCGAGCCCTAATTATGATTAGTTTTGTACTAAACTAATCGTGATTAATTAATTATGACAAACAAAAAACACAATTAAGATATTACAAGTTCTTGTACATATAGACGTACGCTATGACCATAGCTATCTACTGTATTAATAAAAAAGACACATGATTTATATACATTTTGATGTTAGAAAGTGAACGCTTTTATTTTCAACCGATTTTATTCTTCACGAGTTAATAAAATTTATTTTCGTAAAAGAAAAAAGTTTAATTAATTATGTGGAGAAAGAAAAAGTTTAATTAATTATGTAGATTTCAGGACACACACACATACATTTGTCGTTTGACAGCTTGGTAGGGGACCGACATGTGTGATCTGAACTCAACTGATGGAAAGAATTAAAATTTAAGCAAAATTAAGGCCAAAGTCAAGCTGTTTGTAATTCGGAGTAAGAGTAGGAATATGAACAGTATGGGTTCTCGGTGTTATTCACCTTACAAATATGTGTTGCTTAAATAATTAAGAATAATACTGTTCATTTTAAATAATTATTGACAAATGCTCCTTCAAAGTTTAAGGAAAAAGCAGATACACCCATTAATAAATCGACGTATACCCTGCATCCTAACTTATGGTTAGCGTCTAATAGGTCAAACTTTAAAACAACCCCTATACTTTGGAATAATATATATTTATATGGTAAACTTTTAGATATATCAAAAAAAATCCTAATAATTTCTTCCATAATTTTTTTTAATACCTATTTTTTTAAAATTTCTTGTCATAATTAATTAAAATAAAATGATAACTTAATAATATAAAATAATATCATTTTACATTCAACAAATTAAAATATTAAGATTTTTTGGTTGAGATAGATAATATTGTTTTATAAAATTTTAATAATTAATTAAAATGAAAAATATTAATTCCATATAAATAGTACAAAATTAAATACTTTCATTAATTAAATAAATTTAGAATAATACTCAAAATATAATCTTTATACCAAAATATTATTGATACATGTTTTTCGCCCTTTAAGTATTAATACGTGATTTATTTTTCTATAGAACTAAATTTGTTAGATGCGAAAGTTTTGAAGTCAAACACCTACAAGACAAACACATGTTAGAGGTGTCGATTAATTGGTGAAAATCTTCCCATACTTAAGTTACGATAATATTTTTTATGATTTGAAAGTGAATGCTTGTGTAAGTTGTGGAGAATTTTAGAGTAGGGCTAATTAGGTCAAGATGCTTTTTCTATAGAGTAACGGCTTATTTTTTTTTCAAGAATTCTAGTTCTCTTTCTCCTTAATCTCTATTTATAGGTTGCTTGTTGTTCTTTTTCTACGTGGAATAGAATTCCTCTCTCTTAAGAATCCAATTTAATCTTTGTATTTCTTAGGAACAAGGCATTAAAGAGGTTTTAGTCTAATGAGACCTCTATTATATACTTACCTTCAAATTCTATTTGATCTAATTATTTATATCCTTTTTAATGTATGATATTTTAGTGAAGAATCCTACTAAAACTCCAATTTATGAAGACTTTAATCAATTTAGGATTGTTATCATCTAAAGCCGAGGACAATTCATTTATCCTCGATTATTCTACACCAACATCATATAGTTTCTAAATTACCGAGATCGGGGAGATATATTGTGCTAATGTGGGTTTTCTTTGTTGACCTAGATGGACGTGGCCAATGGGGAAAGATATTGACCCAATAGTGGTGTCTAATAGTTCAAATTTTAAAACAACCCCTATACTTTGGAATAATATGTATTTATCTGTTGAACTTTTAGATATATACATAAATTTATAATAATTTCTTCTATAATTTTTAATAATATTTATTTTTTTAAAATTTCTTGTCACAATTAATTAAAATACAATGATAATTTAATAATATAAAATAATATCATTTTACATTCAACAAATTAAAATATTAAGAAGTTTGGGTTAATATAGATAATATTGTTTTATAAAATTTTAATAATTAATTAAAATGAAAAATAGTAATTCCATTTAAATAGTACAAAATTAATACTTTCATTAATTAAATAAATTCAGAATAATACTCAAAATATAATCTCTATACCAAAATAGTATTTTGTTTTTATATAATAAATTATAACGTAATTTTATTTTGTGGATCTATTTAATTATTTAAATAAAAATAAATTATTGGAGTACAAAGATTATATTTTGAGTATTATTCTAAATTTATTTAATTAATGAAAGTATTTAATCTAGTACTATTTAAATGGAATTACTTTTTTTTCATTTTAATTAATTATTAAAATTTATAAAATAATATTATCTATCTCAACCCAAACTACTTAATATTTTACTTTGTAGAATATAAAATAATATTATTTTATAATAAATTATTATGATTAATTGTGAAAAGCAAGCTTAAAAAACAAATGAATATCATTAAAAATTATACAAGAAATTATTAGGATTGTTTTGTATATAACAAAATGTTTAGTAAATAAATATAAATAATTTAAGAGTATAGGGGTTGATTTAAAATTTAGCTTAGAAGATACTATTAAGAAGTCGGTTATTTGTCCATTTTTAAACCTCTTAGGTAACTATTAAGTGGGATAACTTAAAAGGGTTTATATTATTTTCTTAAACTTTGAGAACTCCATTACTTAAAACATAAATGTTGACTTAGTAGGCATACCACGTCTAGCAAACCTAGTAGACACCTCAGCATTCTAGTAGACTTAGCAATTTTCTTTCCATGAATAGCCTTTCACCTTACCAAGCATTCAACCAGCATCATTGTAGTCTTTACCTCTTTCACCAGCCTGCTTGTTGATCAAGTAAGCAAGGACAACTGAGGACCACCTGCATAACATACATTTTTACACAGCAAAGTGGATAACGCATACATAATACATAATATAATTGTAACTGTTGAAGATATAATTCAAAGCCTAAGTGAAGCCTAATGAGCTATAGGCCCAGAACATAGTTTCATGAAGAGTAGATAAATCCCGAGACCTGGTGTAAGGGTCACTCACATTTGCTCATTCAGGACTAAGTTAATAAGCCTATGACCGCAAGTGCGAGATGATCCTATGCCTTATAAGGGCCTTAGCTATTAGTACTCTAGGACATAGCTGTGTACTCCTCTGTTTTCAAATTAATAAAAATGTGTCGTTTATTTCTGTGTTTGCTCTTGTTTACTCTTATATGCGTGTGCTTTGATGTGTTGTGATGCGCATATCATCTATGTAGCCTCGAACTATGTTGCTCGATAATACTTGCTTGTTTCTAATTATTGTCTTTTACTTGCTTTCTTTTGTAGACAACTAACCTACTTGTGTTTGCAGCATACAGACTTGTTTAGGCTGATTTACTAGTTCAACGCGTTAATGAGTGTCGTGCGGATTCAAATTTCGTCTAAGAGAAAAGTCAATTTGTGACACATGGCCCGATCCAAAAAGAAATATCCAAGGGATAACTAGGACCTTAAGAATAGTAAGAGCTGAGACCTCCCAAAGTCATAATAAATGCCTCGGGTCAGAACCTCATTCTGAGACTACCGTATGAAAGTCTCAGCCACAACTTATAAAGGTCTCAGTCACAGCTTATAAAGGTCTTAAACATGCAATACCTAAGCTTATCTTAGATAAATAAAGAAGCCTCAAATAAGGACTCCTGAGACCTCATTGCAGTTACGTATCTATGAAGGATTCGTTTACGTATCTATGAAGGATTCGTTTCCTTCTTAAATTCTTTTCAGATTATTCCATAATAAGCATTCTTAGCCTAGTAGACATACTCTACAAGAAGAGCTCAAATCCCATAAAATCTAGAAAGCCAATGCTTACAAAATGGAAGTCCCATGGTTCTTGAAATTTAAATACGACTGAGATTATTATTTCCAAATTTGATAGAATTCTACCAAGTTTCAGAGACTCACACCTATAAAAGGAAACTAATGGCTACTAGGTACGCATGATGATAAAACTACCTTAAAGCATAGATACATTCTTTTTCTCCTTTAGTTCTCTCTTTTTAAAATATTCACAAGTAAAACCCTGACTTAAGAATCGGAGGGTTTTCGTTAGACAACCAGATTTTATCCATGAGGTTTTATTGTGGTTGCAAGTTGAAAAAAATCCAAGGAAGAAGAAGGTCATTGCTGGTGCACATAATCTAAATGAGGATTTTTGTTGCATCAACAGTAACCTTTTGTATTTTCATATAGCAATTGGACAATTGTATCTTAGGATTTAGTGTAATTTATTCTTGTATATATATATATATGTGTGTGTGTGTGTGTGTAATGAAATCTATTATAAACTTATGAATTGCAATACAAGGAAACAAGTTTAATGGCTGCAAACTTTTAGTGTTCAATTATTTCTGTTATATCTCTATTTTTTAAACGTCATAGGTAGTTGTCAAGTGAGATAACTTAACTAGTTTATATGTTTTTTTGCCTTAAACTTTGAGAGTGCGTTTAGTTAAACAAAAATGTTGACCTAGTAGGCACCTCAACATTCTAGTAGGCTCAATAGTTTTCTCATCATGAGTAGCCTTTTCCTTATCAAGCATTCAGTCAGCAACCTTGTAGTATTTACCTCTCTCACTAGCTTGCTTGATGATCAAGTAAGCAAGGACAATTGAGGACTACCTACAAAGCATACTTGCCTACACAACAAAATGGATAAAGTATACACAATACACAATAAAACTGTAACCTTTTGTATTTTCATATAGCAATTAGACATGTCTTAAAGTTTAATGTGATTCTGATGTGAATCCGTAGGTAAAGTAACCTAAAAACTCATGAATAAGTGAATCCTAATCCAGAAAGCCACTATGATCAGATTATGAACCCTAGACCTGTTGATAAACTCGTCTCAAGAACCTAGGTTGCAAAGAGATGAAGCCACAAAGGATTGCAAAGCAATTAAATAAAATTACATCCAGCCTATGTGTAGAATACAATGTGGCTGCATATGCCTTTATGTCTTCACTTTTAAACTTAGACTTTAATGACTTGTAGAATATGTACCAAGGCTGGTTCTTCATCTTGCAAGCCTATCTTCCATGATGTAAAGCCTTTTATTTGTCATTTATGTACGGTTTTCGTCATAATTCTTTGAACAAGCTCATTCATTGCCTCTTTGATTTTCTTTGCATGTGACCTCGTAATTGAGCTCATCCGAAATATGCAACGGATCTTGAACAACTTGATCAACTTGTGGAGTATCTTGGATTTCATCAAATTCATTCTAGTATATATATATTGTAATGAAATTTATTATAAACTTATGAATTGCAATACATATAAGCAAGTTTGATGCTTGTAAGCTTTCAATGTAAAGTCCCAATTGGCAATACCCAAGAAAGGAAGGGGGGTTGAATTGGTTTCTAAAAAAAAATTAATACTTAATGATATGCAAATATGAATGCATTGCAATAAATAAAGAGAATATAGAGAGAAAGATTGCAAACAGTGATTTTATAGTGGTTTGGCAAGTATAGCCTACGTCTACTCTCTTGGTTTTAGCTCTATACCGATGTTTGACTATTTCTTTATTTATACGGGTTAAGTGAAATCCAATACAACTTCTTCTTGTACGGTGAAGGGTAACCTTACACTTTCTTTTAACGAGTGAAGAGAAACCCAATAAAATCTTTTTTTTCACCAAGTGAAGATAAACTCAACAAAAATTAGAAATAATTTTTATATTTAAACTTTTTCACAAAAGCATATAGTACAATAAGCTTATATAATTAATTTTCTCTCACAGAGTAGTTATAAAATAAATGTAGTAGAGAGAGAAAGTTATGTTTCATGTTGAATATGAAGAATATTCACTTGATGATTTGCAAATGTTCACTTGTTATTCTTCTTGTCTGAAATCTTATATTTAAACTGATTTAGTTCTAAAGATGCTTGTGTCTAACGACTTTTTTTGGCATAATTAATGTTCGCAATAAATGTGAAAAAAGTTACTGTTGTACTTGAATTTGTCGACATGTATCGATCTCTTTGGCCTAAGTATCGATTCGTTCATGTAAAATTTAAATTTAGGTTTTTCTTCGATCTCGAGTATCGATCTATTTGTCTTTTAGTATCGATTTGGTCAAGTTCGTAAATAATTCTGAAGTCTCTAACTTGCAACGTATCAATTTCTTCTATGAAGGTATCGATCTAGTTCAGCTTGTAAATATTTTCGAACTTCTGACTCGCAAGGTATTGATCTCATCCATGAATGTATCAATCTGGTTCATCTTGTAAATATTTTCGAACTCTCTGACCTTGAAAATATCTATCCGCTCTTCATGTATCGATTTAGGCAACTTGGTAATTTCTTTTAAAGTCTTAAACTTGTCTAGTGTCGATCTTGTTTACTTTAAATATCGATCTCTGTGAAGGTATCGTTCTGCATCCTCAGGGTATCGATCCTTTTTGTGAATATGTCAATCTTTTAACTCTATGTATCGATCTTGTTTGGCTTAAACACACAGTTTTCTCAGAAAATTGTTTAGTTTGTTTATAAACTCATTCGCATACAATTTTCTTAATACTTAATGCATTCAAGCATATATTCATATTATTCACAAGTTAAATTAACATTACAACAAGTTTGTTCATCATCAAAAACATAAAATCTTATAACATGATATTCTCAATCTCCAATTAAAACTTCTATTGTGCAATATGATATCATCACAATGTTCAATTCATCATTGTCTAGAAATTTAACATGGTATCAGAGCCATTCAATGGCAAATATTGCCACAAACATAATGAATCCCAATCCAAACATAACATTTACCATACAAACTCAACAATTATAGAGCAACATTTCATTCAGTGCCCCAATCAAACTTCATAAGCACAATTTCTTCATCTGCAATGATAATGAATCTGTCTGATATTCTCTTGGTGCCATCTATGTAACACTTTAAATCATTTCCTCTTATGGTTAAAATAAGCAAGAGTAACTCTTATTTAGTTGGTTATTGTCCACTCTAACTGAAAATGCTCTTATCTCATTCACCAACTATGTGACATCTAAGGAGCTCTGGGATGCACTCTCAAGGTTATACTGTTGACCTTGGTGTCACACAAACTCATGCACTCATATTTTGATGATAACAAATATGTTAATTCAATCAAGCA